>PVLD010018259.1:0-39512 GCA_004027595.1 Dinomys branickii | reverse complement strand
ATCATAAGTAACACCACTGGAAATAGTTACAATTACCCCTCAAACACCATAAAGAAATCTGGTGTTAGTACAGATTTTAGGGTATTCTTTTGCAATTAACTATTTGAAAATATCAAATGTTTTATTCATCTCTGATAGAAAATATGAAAAGATTAAGCGATTCTTTGTATTTCATACTGCATGAAATAGGAAATGAAATGCATACATATATGCAAAGACAGACCAGTTAATTATGTGTAAAATTGAAGAAGAAGAAGAATAAGAGCACCAGAGAAATTAAGTATCTAAAGATTACCTTTAAAAGGATATTTCTTACTTTTAAAAGTAAGTATTTTTCTTTGGTCTGGGCTATTTTCCTTTCTATATACTCCAGATTCAAAATTATTTTTAAAATTTAATTTTTGCAGATTTAATTTAGGTGAATCATCTTTAATCCTGTGTTGGTTTGGGGGTTATTTTGCAAGGGAAAACAATACTATACAAGACACATATTTTATATGATTATTTATAATAGTAACCCAAAGAACAAGGGAGTGCAGGAAATCTGTATGCATACTGTAGACCAAGAATGTAGCCTAGGGCCTGGATCCCACAGAAATGTCTCTCATGAGTCCAGCTGAAGGCCTAGAGCTCATAACAGTGGCTCCTATGAGTTTACCTGGAGGCCCAGAGCCCATAACAATATCTCACACAGGCTTGTTTCACGGATCTGCGCTGGGAAGGCCCAAAAGTCAGCGGTGGACTCCAGAAAGTTTGTGCCAGCAGCATGAAGGATCTGTGCTAGCAGGCTGAGGGATCCACACTGGAGCCAGGAAGTGATGTTCAGAAGAACCAGAGCTCCCCTGAAAGGTACCACAGCCATCCTCAGCAACAGTGAGGCCTCGAGCTCCTCTGATGATCAAGATGGCAGAGTTCCCATCAGGGAAGTCAATGCAGCAAGCTTCTCAGGAGACAGGCAGTGCACCATTTTCCCCTCTGGAGCTAGAAAGTGATGCTCAAAGTGAACCAAAATGAACCAAAGCTATTCTCAGTGCCAATAAGATCCTGAGTTCCTCAGAGGTTGAAAACAGCCAAGTTCATTAGGAAGGCCAGCATGATGAGCTCCTCCAAACCAACCAACAGCTCCTTACAGCTTCTACCAGCTCCCAACAGCTTCTCCCATCTCCCAACAGCCTCTTTAGTTTCCAAAATCCTTCTTTTTCTTCTCCAGGTCTGTCTCTTATGCTGCTGGCAACAGTTCCCAGATCAGCCCCCACACCCAGCACCACACTTACTCAGTTCAGCTGGGGATTATAAGTTCACCACTAGTAATCAATCCACTAAAAATTCTCACACGTAGTTTTAGTTTTTCTGATGTCACAGATGTGAAAATTCACAGTTAAGTTTAAACCTGTATTATTTCAGGGGAGTGATTTGATGTAATGAAGTCATTTCGGCCTTGGGTGCTTAGTGATATATAATGCCCGAGCACATCCAAACTGGAAAGCCTTCACGTGGACCCCTGGCATTCTGGGATCTTGGTGAAGATTTCTGTGGGGCCCCCATGCTAAAAATTATAATAATGTGTACCCATAGTTCACATTGTACTGAAATATATGTATATCAGATTATAATATTTTATCATCTGGAAACAATGAACCGTGTTCTATTTTTATATATAAAGCTATTTAAAAACCATGAAGTAGTTGTGTTGACATTTATTGGGGTCCTTTGTATAGGTCTGAGATATAACTGCACCTATAGTTCTTGGTCAAGAAGCAGAAAGAAGCACGTGGGCTTTTATAGGTTTTGAAATTCAACTGCATGGGGCTGGGGATATAGCTCAGTGGAATAAGCGCTTGCCTAGCAAGCGTAGGGTCCTGAGTTCGATGCCCAGTACCGCCAAAAAAAAAAAAAAAAGATTGAAATTCAACTGCATGTAAAATATGTTTCAAAATATACTGGTACATCGAGGGGGAGGAATGCTATTATTTTAGTCTGGTCTTCATTATAAATGGGCACAACATTCAGGCCATGGCAGGTAGGCAGTATATAATTTTCTCTCCTTGTACCTCTTTTTCAAATGCTTTTGTTATTCTGTCAGTAGTAAGAAACACATTACCATACATCTTCTCTTTCCTTCACTATCTCTCCCTCCTGCACCTTTGCTTATTTTTTTTATTTTAGAGCTAAAAGAACAAAGGAAAAGCAAAGACAAAAACAAAACAACACAAAAACTGTAAAAGATGATCCAGAATTTCAAAATAACATAGTAGGAACTCATCACTGATTGTTGTATTACTTATTGTTATATATATATAGTAGTTGCTTAGATTACTAGATATAGGTTTGTAAGGTTGATCAAAGTATTAAACATTAAATGTTCCTTTCAATAAACTAATAGAAACTAGTAGTGCAATGATCTTAACTCTCTCTCTCTATATATTTTCCTTCTTTCTTTCTTTCTTTTACCCTTTCTCTCATCCTAGTTGTTCTTTTCTACTCAGCAGCTTCTTTCCCTTTCACAATAGCTATTGTACCTCTCAGTTTTATTTACTCTTTCAGGTTCTTACACTAGGGAGACAATATGGTGTTTACGCATGTGGATCTGATTTATTTCACTTTTGAGTATGGTCTTTAGTTGCATCCATTTACCTATGAAAGCCTTAAGTTTATCTTTCTTTATAGCTGAGTAATACTCCATTGTATAAAAATACTACATTTTTCTTATCTGCTCCTCAGTTGATGGGCATTTGGGTTGTGTCCAAGATTTTGCTATGACAAATATGCATGTACAGATACTACTGTGGTATGATGTTTCTAATTCTTCTGGGAAAATACCCAGAAGGGGAATGATTTTTTTAATTGGGACCTCTAAATCTAATTTTTTGAGGAATCTCCACACTAATTTCCACATTGTTTGCACCAGTCTACATTGTCACCAACAGTGAAGAAGGGTTCCTTTTTTTCTACAGTCCCTCCAGCATTTGTTGTTGGTTGATTTCTTGATGGTAGCCATTCTTACTGGGGTGAGATGAAATAACAGTGTTGCTTTAATTAGCATCTCTCAAATAACCAATGATGTTGAGCATTTTTTCATGTATTTATTGCCATTTGTACTTCTTCATTTGAGGAGTGTGTATTCATCTCAGATGTCCACTTTTGTATTGTGTCTTTCAACCTGGGGGTCTGAGTTTTTCAAGTCATTATATGTTGCAGATATAAGTCCTTTGTCTGAGGGACAGTTAGCTAAAATTTTTTACCACTCTGTGGGTTGTCTTTTCACTCTGTTGGTGATTTCTTTTGAAGTACAAAAGCTTTTGATAGGACGAGATCCCAGTTGTTGGTTATTTGAAGTGTTTCCCATGCACTTTGGGTTTTGTTCATGAAGATTGTGCCTACTCCTATGTCTTCAAGAATTCAATGTAATTTCTTTTCCAGTAGATTTAGTGTTTCTGCTTTAACATTTAAATCATTGATCCATTTTGACTTTTGCTTAGTGCATAGTGATGGACATGGGTCTAGTTTTAGCCTTTGGCATGTTGAGAGGCAGTTTTTCCAGCACTGTTTTTTAAAGAGGCTATCTTTCCTCCAGTGAACATGTTTGGCCCCTTTGCCAAAGATAAGGTGGCTGAGTGTGTTTGTAGTTGTGTCTTCATCTTCTAATCTGTTCCACTGTTCTTCAGGTCTGTCTTTTTCCAGTACCGTGCTGTTGCTTTGTAGTATAATTTCAAGTCAGGGATTATGATGCCTCCTTACTTGTCTTTGTTGCTCAGGATTGCCTTTGCTATTCTAGGTCTCTTCTGGTCCCAGATGAATTTTAGCAATATTTTCTCTACTTCTGTGAGGTATGCTAATGGTATTTTGATTGGATTGCGTTAAATGTATATAACAATTTTGGAAGTATGGTCATTTTCACTATGTTGGGTCTTCCTGTCCATGAGCAAGGAATTTATTTCTATTTTTCTGATGTCCTTTCAATCTCCTTTTTCATAGTTGTAATTTTCAATACATAAATCTTTTACTTCCTTTGTTAGATGGACTCTTAAATATTTCATTTTTTGGATTCTATTGTGAAGGGTGTGGTTTCCCTAATTTTTCTGTCAATAAGTTTGTTGTTTGTTGCTATTGATTTTTGAGTAACCAGCCATGCAACTGAATTTGCTTATTAACTCTAGAATTTTTTTGGAGTTTTTGGGGTTTTCTATGTAGAACATCCTGTCATCTGTGCATAATGGTAATTTAACTTCTTCCTTTCCTATTCTTATTCCTTTTATTTCTTTCTCTTGTCTAATTGCTCTGGCTAATCTTTCCAGAACTATGTTGAAAAGGAGTGGTGACAACGGGCATCCTCATCTTTTATTTATTTATTTATTTTATTATTATTTTTTATTTTAAAAGTAAAAGAACAAAAACACTAACAAACATACACACAGTAGAACAAGAACAGTACAAAAACCGAACTACAGGTGGCAGGGGATCGACAGTGGTTGTTGTATTTACACATTGGTAGCTTCAAAGTGTATACTCAGGACAATACAAATAGACATACAAGGTTGATCAAACAACTAATCACCGATCGTTTCCCACATCAATATGACATGAGACAACAGTGCAACCATGTCAGCCATCCCGCACATACATACATACTTACTCAGCTATCCTCCTCTTCCTCCTCCCCTTCCCTTCATCCCAATTGCTCTCTACCCTTCATCAGTCTCCCTTCATACCTCCCAATCTATATTCTCACCTCCAGGTTCCTACACTAATGATACTACACGCTGTTTACACATGCACATCTGGTTTACCTCACTTATGAGTATGGTCTCTAATTGTGACCATTTGCCTATAAAAGCCCCTAGACTGTCTTTCTTTACAGCTGAATAATATTCTATTGTGTAAAAATGCCACAGTTTTTTAATCCAGTCCTCTGTGGATGGACATTTGGGTTGTTTCCATGATTTAGCTAGCTATTACATATATATATATATATATATATATATATATATATATATATTAGCTATTACAAATTGTGCTGCTGTAAACATGGGTGTACATATATCACAGTGATATGCTGTTTTCAGATCTTCTGGGAAAATCCCCAGAAGGGGAATAGCTGGGTTGAGTGGGACCTCTAGACCTAGTTTGCTGAGGAATCTCCAAACCGATCTCCACAGTGGTTTCACCACTCTGTATTCCCACCAGCAGTGCGGCAGAGTTCCTATTTATCCACAGCCTCGCCAGCATTTGTTATTGGATGATTTCTTGATGCTGGCCAATCTTATTGAGGTGAGATGAAATCTCAATGTTGTTTTTATTTGCATTTCTTGAATGACTAAATATGTAGAACATTTTCTCATATATTTATTTGCCATTTGTATTTCTTTATCTGAGAAGTATGTATTCATCTCAGATGCCCATTTCTGGATTGGGTCTTTGAATTTGGACAGGTTCATGTTTTTTAATTCTTTGTATGTTCTAGATAGAAGACCTTTGTCCGAGGGACAGCCAGTTAGGATTTTTTCCCAATCTGTAGGTTTTTTTTTTTTTTAACTCTGCTGGTGATTTCTTTAGATGTGCAAAAACTTTTCAGTAAGATGAGGTCCCAGTTATTGATTCTTTGAAGTGTTTCCATTGCAGTTTGATTTTTGTTTATGAACTCTCTGCCCACTCCTATGTCTTCAAGATTTTTACCTACCTTCTCTTCCAATAGATTCAGTGTTTCTGTTTTAATATTGAGATCTGTGATCCATTTTGACTTGAGTTTGGTACATGGTGATAGACTTGGGTCTACTTTCAGTCTTTGGCAAGTGGCAAGCCAATTTTTCCAGCACCATTTATTGAAGAGGTTATCTTTCTTCCAGTGGGCTTGTTTGGCCCCTTTGCCAAATATTAGGTGACTGAGTGTTTTTGTGGTTGTGGTTGTATCTTCCAGTCTGTTCCATTGATCCTCAGGTCTGTTTTTGAGCCAGTACCAGGTTGATTTTATTACAGTAGCTTTGTAGTATAATTTCAGGTCAGGGATTGTGATTCCACCTGACTTGACCATGTGGCCCAGAATTGCTTTTGCTATTCTGGGTCTCTTCTGGTTCCAGATGAACTTAAGGCATGTTTTCTCTAGATCTGTGAGGTACGTTGATGGTAGTTTATTGGGAATTGCATTGAATCTGTACAACAGTTTTGGTAGTATGGCCATTTTCACAATGTTGGTTCTCCCTAACCGTGAGCAGGGAATGTTTTTCCATTTATTGAAATCCTCTTCGATCTCTTTTTTCAGAGTACTGTAGTTTTCTTTGAATAGATCTTTTACCCCTTTTGTTAGATTGATTCCTAAATATTTCATTTTCTTGGATGCTGTTGTAAACGGTATGGTTTCCTTAATTTCTTTCTCAGTCTGTTTGTTGTTTGTGTATAGGAATGCTATTGATTTTTGGGTGTTGACTTGGTATCCAGCTACTCTGCTGAATTTGTCAATTAATTGAAGGAGTCTTCTTGTGAAGTTTTTAGGGTCTTCCATGTAAAGTATCATGTCATCTGCAAATAGCGATAGTTTTACTTCTTCTTTTCCTATCTGTATTCCTTTTATTTCTCTCGTCTTATTGCTCTGGCTAGTGCTTCTAGAACTATGTTGAATAGTAATGGTGACAGTGGACATCCTTGTCTTGTTCCTGTCTTTAAAGTGAAAGCTTTCAGTTTTTGTCCATTTAGTATGATGTTGGCTGTTGGTTTGTCACAGATGGCTTTGATCAAATTGAGGTAGAGGCCATCTATTCCTATTTTTTCTAGGGTTTTTAACATGAATGCATGTTGGACTTTATCAAAAGCTTTTTCTGCATCTATTCAGATAATAATGTGGTTTTTGTCTTTGGCTCTATTGATGTGGTTTATTACATTAATTGATTTGCGAATATTGAACCATCCCTGCATTCCTGGAATAAATCCAACCTGGTCATGGTGTATAATTTTCCTTATGATTCGCTGCATTCTATTTGCTAGTATTTTATTGAGTATCTTTCCATCTATGTTCATTAGGGAGATTGGCCTATAGTTCTCTTTCTTGGTTGGGTCCTTCTCTGGTTTTGGCATTAGTATAATACTTGCCTCCAGAAATGAGTTAGGGAGAATTGCTTCCTTTTCAATTTCTTTGAAGAGTTTGAGGAGTGTTGACATTAAATCTTCGCTAAATGTTTTATAAAATTCTGTGGCGAATCCTTCAGGGCCTGGGCTTTTCTTTGTCAGTAAGTTTTCAATGACATTTTCAATCTCATTAATTGGTACTGGGTTGTTCAGGGTTTTTATATCTTCCTGGTTCAACTTTGGGAATTCGTACATTTCTAGGAATCTGTCAGTTTCCTCTGGGTTTTCTATCCTATTGGAGTAAAGATTCTGAAAGTAGGTATTAATGATCTTTTGAATTTCTGTAGGATCTGTAGTGATTTCATCCTTTTCATTCCTTAATGCATGAATTTGAGTTCTTTCCTTTCTTTTTTTGGTAAGATTGGCTAGAGGTTTATTAATTTTATTTACTCTTTCAGAAAACCAACTCTTTGATTCACTTATTTTTTGTGGAGTTTTCTTCATCTCAATTGTATTAATTTCTGCCCTAAGCTTTATAATCTCCTCCCTTCTTTGGGCTTTGGACTTGAGTTGTTCTTCTTTTTCTAAAAGTTTGAGGTGCAACATTAGGCTATTTATTTGTTCTCTTTCTGTTTTCTTTATGTGTGAGTTCATTGCTATAAATTTCCCTCTGAGGATTGCTTTCATTGCATCCCACAGATTCCTATAAGTTGTATTTATTTTTTCATTTGTTTGTATGTATTTTCCAATCTCTTCTCTGATTTCTTCTGTGACCCATTGGTTATTCAGGAGGTTTTTGTCTAATTTCCAAGTATTTATAAAGCTTTTGGAATTCCCTTTGTCATTAATTTCCAATTTTATTGCACTGTGGTCAGATAATATGCATGGGATAATTTCAATCCTTTTGTATTAAGTAGGTATGCTCTATGGGATAGAATGTGGTCTATTTTAGAGAAAGTCCCATGTACAGCTGAGAAAAATGTGTATTCTGATGTTGTGGGGTGGAACACTCTGTAAACATCTACTAAGTCCATTTGTTTGCACATTTGGTTCAGGTCTATTATATCTTTGCTGAGTTTTAGTCCAATTGACTAATATATATGTAGTGGCCTTCTTTGCCTCTTTTCATTGTTACCAGTTTGAAGTTTACATTGTCTGCAAACATAACAGCTACCCCTGCTGTTTTCTGGGAACCTGTTGCATGGAGGTTTGTTTATTTGTTTTCCAATCTTTGACTTTCAGTCTGTGGATTTCCTTTTGAGTAAAGTGTGTTTCTTGTATACAGCATATTGTGTGATTCTGTCTCTTAATCTACTCTGTCAGTCTGTTTCTTTTGACTGGTGAATTGAGGCCATTTACATTGATGGTTATAACTGTTATACATTAGCTTATTCTTGTCATGCTGTTTACTTGATGTTGCTTTCCTACTTTTGCTCTTTAATTGCTTGTTCTACCTAAGGGTTCCTTTCTATTGTTGTTCTTGAGATTGTGGTCACTTTTTTCTGTCTAGAATATCTTTCAGTACTCTTTGTAAAGTTGGTTTGGCACTCATGAAGTTTTTCAGTTGTTCTTTGTCATGCAAATATTTTATTTCTCCATTGAATTTGAGGGATAGCTTTGCAGGATACATCAGTCTGGGCTGGAAGCTGTTTTGTCTGAGAATCTGTAATGCCTTGCTGCAAGCTCTTCTTGATTTCATGGTTTCTGTTGAGAAGTCTGCTGTGATTTGGATGGGCTTTCATTTATAGTTGATATGTTTCTTTTCTCTAGCAGCTTTTAATATTGTGTTCTTTTGCTGCATATCTGGGAGCTTGACTATTATATGCCTGGGGGTGGTTTTATTTGGGTTGTGGCTCATTGGAGTTCTATATGCTTCATTTAACTGCACATCAGTATCTTTTATCATGCTTGGGAAATTTTCTGCTATTATTTCTCCAAATGTTCTTTTTATGTCATTTGTGTTGCCTTCTGCTGTTTCACTGATTTCTATTACTCGTACATTATTTCTCTTTGCTTCATCTTGCAGCTGTTGGATTGATTTCTCCCGGTTCCTTGTTGATTTTAAGAGATCCTTCCTTTCACAGACGTTAGCTGTCATGCTGTCTTCAAGATCTGAAATTCTATCTTTGGATTCATTTAAGCGGTTTTGCAAGCTTTCAATGTCAGTTTTTATTTCCTGGAAATCTCTTTGAGTCTGTTTCATGTGTTCTAATTCATTCCTGAATTGCTCATGTAACATTTCCATTTTTTGCCTTTGATCTTCTAGTCTTTTATCTGTTTCTTCTCTGTATGTGTGAAGCATTTCTTCCATTGTTATTTTCATTTCATTTTTTGCCTGAGAGATTATTTCAGATTTAATCTCCCTATGGCCTGATGGAGTTGTTTCTTTACTTCAGATGTGACCATTTCAGAAACTTTAGGTATATAGTTTCCTAGTTCTCCTATGTCATTGTGTCCTGTACTTGTTCTGGGTGGAGTTGTGTCCTGAGACTGCATTTTGCCCCTTTGTCTTGTCAGTTTGAATGTCAGATGACTAGTGCTGAGCTACTGACTACCCAGGCAGCTCTCAAACGACTCTAGGCACCCTAGTTTACCTGGATGTCAAACTAAACCCAGGGTGGTAGCAGACTGTGGACCACTGGGCCCAGGGGCCCCAGGTAATTGCTGGGGTGCACAGCTCAGACCACACCTGTGATAGTGGGGGAGTGCTGGGCTTCGTTACCAGAGTGTCTAGTGTGTGGATCGGAAGTGTGTGGGCCTCAGCCTTGAAGCCTATGGTGGTTAGGCAGTGGCTTCTGCTTCCAGATGCTCATATAGCTGGTCAGGGGGAGCAGGGCTCTCCTCCCAACCCCGAGTACCCCAGAGCCTGAGGCTGATTCCACACTGCGCTGCTCATGTGGCATCGCAAGTCAGCCTCCATCGCTGGAGAAAGGTTTGAGTCACACAGCTGGGATGCAGGCTGGAAACACTGTGCCACCCACATGTCTGTGAGGGTTGGCCTTTGTCTCTGGAGAAAGGTCTGAGTCGCACAGCTGGGGTGCAGTCCAGAAACGCCCTGCCACTCAGGTGTCAGTGCTGGTTGTTGTTGCTGGAGAAAGTCTGAGTCACACAGCCGGGGTGCAGGCCAGAAATGCTGCGCTGCCCAGGGATCAGCACTGGTTGGCCTTTGTCTCTGGAGAAAGGTCCGAGTCATTAGTGTGATCTTGAGAAACCTGTGTGCAGTGAAAGTAAGTCTGCACATAACTTGCTGAAACATTCCACACTGTGAAGTGTTGCCTTCTACTTATGTCATGAATCTGTGCACAGCATAACATTGGCTAAGTTGTAAATGATCATTAGCTCTGTGGCTGAATAACATTCCATTGCATTCACTTGTATAGGTATTGGCCAAAAAGAGTGACTGTGTTGGAACACTTCAGGGAACAGTAGGGAGGCATGTGAAAAGGGATATAGATTTCTTACAATGAGATTGTCTTAGGAAAACACAGAACTGTTTGCCTGATATGGACTTGTGTACAGACTCCTCCCATGTTAGTAAGAGTTCTTGTGAAACCTGTGTACAATGAAAGTAACTTCTGCACAAAACTTGCTTAGATAGTCCCTCACTGCTAAATGTTGCCTTCTACTTGTGTCATGAAACTGTGCACAGCCCAATGTTAGGTAAGTTGTAAGTGCTTGCTACTACTGTGGCTGAGTAACATTCCATTGCATTCACTTATATACCTATTGGCCACAAAGAATGAATGTGTTGCAATACTTTGGGGAACAGTATGCAAGCATTGTAGAAAGGAATATAGATTTCTCACAATGAGGTCTTAGGAAAACACAGAGCAGTTCGCCTGATACAGACTTGTGTACAGACTTCCCATGTTACTAACTACTCTTGTGAAACCCGTGTACAACGGAAGTAACTTCTTCACATAACTTGCTGAAACATTCCCTCACTGCTAAGTGTTGCCTTCTACTTATGTCATGAAACTGTGTACAGCCCAACATTGAGTAAGTTGTAAATGCTTGGTAGCACTGTGGCTGAGTAACATTCCATTGCATTGACTTATATATGTATTTGCCTCAAAGAATGAATGTGTTGCAACCCTGTGTTGTACAGTAGGGAAGCATTGTGGAAAGGGATATAGCATCTTACAAAGAGATTTTCATAGGAAAACACAGAGCAGTTTCCCTGATATGGACTTGTATACAGGCTCTTCACATGTTACTAAGAGATCTTATGAACCCATGTACAACGAAAGTAACTTCTGCGCATAACTTGCTGAAACATTCCCACAGTGCTAAATGTTGCCTTCTACTTACGTCATGAAAGTGTGCCCAGCGCAATATTGACTAACTTGTAAATGCTTGCTAGCCCTGTGGCTGACTAACATTCCATTGCCTTCACTTATATACATATTGGCCTCAAAGAGTGAATGTGTTGTAACCCTTTGAGGAACAGTAGGGAAGCATTGTGAAAAGAGATATAGGTTTCTTACAGTGAGAACTTCTTAGGAAACACAGAGCAATTTGCCTGCTATAGACTTGTATACAGCCTCTTCACATGTTAGTGAGATCTTGAGAAACTCGTGTACAATGAATATAATTGCTGCACATAACTTGCTGAAACATTCTCACACTGCTACATGTTTCCTTCTATTTATGTCATGAAACTGTGCACAGCCTAACATTGGTGAAGTTGTAAATGCTTGCTAGCACTGTGGCTGACTAACATTCCATTGCATTCACTTATATATGTATTGGCTGCAAAGATCAAAGGTGTTGCAGCCCTTCGGAGAATAGTATGCAAGCATTGTGGAATGGGATATATGTTTCTTACAATGAGATCCTCTTAGGAAAACACAGAGCAGTTTGTCTAATATGGACTTGTATACAGGCTCTTCACATGTTACTAAGAGAAGGGGCTGGGGGTATAGCTCAGTGGCATAAGCGCTTGCCTGGCAAGCGCAAGGTCCTGAGTTCGATCCCCGGTACCGGAAAAAAAAAATGTTACTAAGAGATCGTGTGAACCCGTGTACAGTGAAAGTAACTTCTGCACATAACTTACTGAAACAATCCCACACTGCTAAATGTTGCCTTCTACTTATGTCCTGAAACTGTGCACAGCCCAACATTGGGTAATTTGCAAATGCTTGCTACCACTGTGGCTGGGCACATTCCTTTGCCTTCAGTTATATACGTATTGACCACAAAGAGTGAATGTTTTGCCAACTTTCTGGGAACAGTAGGCAAGCATTGTGGGAAGGGATATATGTTTCTTACATTGAGATCCTTTTAGGGAAACACAGAGGTTCATATTTCGCAAAGATCTCCCTGTAGGATATGTCTAGCACACAGCTCAAAGCTTGTATGCAGTCAAAGCTGTATAAAAATGCATTCACTCTGCATTTTGAAAATTGCATATGAGTCCTTGCAAGAAAAGCATATTTGTGTCTTACCCAATGTAGTCCTAAGTGAATTTCCATGAAATAAGCAGAACTCCACACTTATAGTATGTGGATGTTTCAGGAAGTTGTGTATTTAAATTCGATTGCATGGATGTACACTGGTAAAACTCAATCATACAATTACATATATTTACAGTAACATGTATGGACATGTGTTATGCGTGTACAGTCACATGTATGCACATACATGTTATATGCAGGTATGAGCATACATGCATGTTATACACTGAAATAATATGATCAGGCAGTTACACATGTGTACAGTATCATGTATGGACATGTAACATGTATGTGCACTCACACTTATGGAGCGTGTAACATATATATGCACTAACATATATGCAGCCCATTTGCAAACACATCAAGTGTTCCCAGGTTTATATTTCCACAAAGAGCTGCCTGTAGGAAATGTATAGCCCTGAGCAAAAAACTTCTGTGGAGCTCAAAGCCACATAAAAATGCATTGACTGCATTGTCAAATGTGCATATAAGTCCTTGCAGAAAAGCATATGTGTAGGTTACCCAGTGTAGGCCTATTTACATTTCCATCAAATAAGCAGAATTCCACAATTACAGTATGTGGATGTTTCAGGAAGTTCTGTATATGAATTTGATTTTCTGGTGGTACACTGGCATAACTCAATCTAGAATTATAGGTATTTACAGTAACATGTATGGACATGTATTATGAATGTAAAGTAACATGTATGTACATACATCCTATAGGCAGGTATGTACAGACATGCATGTTATACATTGACATAAGATGATCATGCAGTTACATGTATGTACAGTAACATGTATGGTCATATAACACATGTGTACACTCACATGTAGGGAGCATGTAACAAATATGACAACAACATGCATGTGGCCAATTTGCAAACACCATGCAAGCGATCCCGGGTTCACATATCCATAAAGGGCTCCATGTACGAAATATGCAGCACTAAGCTTAAAGCTTGTATTCAGCTCAGAGCCACATAAAAATGCATTCACACTGCATTGTCAATTAAGCATGAGTCCTTGTAAGGAAAAGCATACATATAACTTAACCAGAGCAGGCCTAAGCCTAGTTCTATGAAATAAACTGAAAATGACACTTAGAGGATGTGAACGACTCAGGAAGTTCTGCATATAAATTTGATTTCCTGGTTGTACATTGGTATAACCCGATAGTACAATGACATGTATTTGCAGTAACATGTATGGACATGTGTTATGCATGTACAGTAACATGTATGTACATATATGGTATAGGCAGCTATGTACACACATGTGTTATATACTAAAATAACATGATTGTGCAGTTACACGTATGTACAGTAACATGTATGGATAGGAAACATGTATGTACACTTACATATATGGAGTGTGTAACATATATTTACACTAATATGTATGTGGCCAATGTGCAAACACATGTGAGCTATCCCAGATTCAAATTTCCACAAAGAGCTCCCTGTAGGAAATTTATAGCACTGAGCACGAATGTTCTATGGAGCTCAAAGCCACATAAAGATGCCTTCACTTCATTGTCAAATGCCATATGAGTCCTTGCAAGAAAAGCATAGGCGTAGCTTACCCAGTGTAGGCCTATTAGCATATCCATCAGATAAGAAGAAATCCACATGTACATTATGTGGATGTTTCTGGAAGTTCTGTATATATATTCGATTTCCTGGTTGTACACAGGTATAACCTGATCAGACAATTATATGTATTTTCAGTGACATGTATGGACATGTATCATGCATGTACAGGAACTTGTATGTACATTCATGTTATAGCCAGGTATGTAAAAACATAAATGTTATGCACCAAAATAATATGGTCACGCAGTTAAAAATATGTTCAGTAGCAGGAACGGACATATAATATGTATGCACAGTTACATATATGGAGCATGTAACATATATGCACAGTAACATTTCTGTGGCCAATGTGCAACCACATATGAGAGATCCCAGGTTCACACTTCCAGAAAGAGCTGCCTGCAGGAAATGTACAGCACTGAGCAAAAAACTTCAACAGGGATCAAAGCTGCATACAATCATATTCACGTCATTATCAAATGTT
Organism: Dinomys branickii; assembly: GCA_004027595.1. Lineage (NCBI taxonomy): Eukaryota > Metazoa > Chordata > Mammalia > Rodentia > Dinomyidae > Dinomys > Dinomys branickii. The sequence goes on along the minus strand of PVLD010018259.1, from coordinate 24,921 downwards.
CATATGAGTCCTTGCAAGGAAAGCATATGTGTAGGTTACCTAGTGTAGGCCTATGCGCTTTTCCAGGAAAGAAGCAGAAGTCCACACTTAGAGTATGTGGATGTTTCAGGAAGTTCTGTATTGGTTACTTTTTTCTTGTTGCTGAGACAAAATGCACAACACCCTAAATGAAGGAAGGAAAGGTTTATTTAGCTTACAGTTTGTGGAGGTTTCAGTCCATACTTGGCTGGTTCAGAGGCAGAGTGGCACATGGCAGAGGGCAAGTGTTCATGGCAGCAGAGCACAGCAAAAACAACCAGCAGAAAGGGAGGAATGGCTGCAAGCAGCCTCTCTCCTTCCTTTACATTGTAAAACTGCCTACCCACACCCAGGGGGCATGTACCTCTCACACAATCTCCATGCCCTCCTCTTCCACAGGCTCAGGATGTGTACAAAGTAAGCATCCTGGTTTTCTTCTGAGTCACTCAGCTAAACCTCTAGACTCCCCAAGTTGACACAATGTATCAACCATAACATGTATATAAATTCGATTTCCTGGTTGTATGCTGGCATAACCCGATTGTACAATCACATGTATTTGCAGTAATATATGTGTTATGCATGCACAGTAACATGTATGTCCCTACATGTTATAGACAGGTACATACATACATGCATGCTATACACCAAAATAACATGATTGTGCAGTTACACAAATGTACAGTAACATTATGGACATGTAACACATATGTACACTTACATATTATTGAGTGTGTAACATATATGTACATTAGCATGTATGTAACCCATGTGCAAACACATGTGAGCGATCCCAGGTTCACATTTCCAGACAGAGCTCCATGCAGGAAATGTATCACACTGAACTCAAAGCTTCTATACAGCTCAAAGCCACATAAAAATGCATTCTCACTGCGTTGTCAAATGAGCATATGAGTCCTTGCAAAGAAAAGCATAAGTGTAGCTTATCTACAGTAGTCCTATGCCCAGTTTAATGAAATAAGCAGAAAACGACACTTACAATATGTGAATGTTTCAGGAAGTTCTTTATATAAATTGAATTTCCTGCTTGTACACTGGTATTGCTGCACCATACAATAACATGTATTTTCAGTGACATGTGTGGACATGTATCATGCATGTACAGGAACATGTATGCACATACATGTTTTATGCACGTATGCAAAAACAGGCATGTTATGCACCAAAATAACATGATCATGCAGGTACATGTACATACAGTAATGTGTATGGACATATAACATGTATGTACAGTTGCATACATGGAACATATATAGTTACAGTAACATGTCTGTAGCCAATGTGCAACCATATGTGAGAGATCCCAGGTTCACATTTTCACAAAGAGCTGCCTGTAGGAAAAGTATAGCACTGAGTACAAAGCTTCTATGGAGCTGAAAGCTGCCATAAAAACGCATTCAGTTCATCATCAAATGTGCATATGAGTCCTTGCAAGAAAAGTACCCAGTGTAGGCCTATTCACATTTCCATCAAATAAGCAGAAATCCACACTTACAGTATGTGGATGTTTCAGGAAGTTCTGAATATAAATTGGAATTCTTGATTGTACACTGTTACAACTTGATCATACAATTACATATATTTGCAGTAACATGTATAGACATGTGTTATGAATGTATGGTAACATGTATGAACATTGTTATGAGTCCTTGCCAAGAAAAGGGTATGTATAGCTTACACAGAGTAGGCCTATGCCAGTTCCATAAAAAAATCAGAACTCCACACTTAAGAGAATGTGGACATTTCATGAAGTTCTGTACATGAACTCAGTTTGCTGGTTGTACACTGCTACAACCCAATTGTACACTTACACGTATTTGCAATAACATGTATGGGCATTTGTTATGCATGTCCAGTAAAATGCATGTACATGTATGTACAGCAACATGTATGTACACTGCGTATGTATCATGCATGAACAGGAACATGTGTGTACAAGCAAGTTATAGGCAGGTATGAAAAACATGCATGATATCCACCAAAATGACATGATCATGTAGCTACATTTATGTACAGTAACATGTATTGACACATAACATGCATGTACAGTTACAGTTACAGAACATGTAGCATATATGTATAGTAACATGTATGTAGCCCATGTACAAACACATGCGAGAGATCCCAGGTTCACATTTCCACAAAAAGCTCCATGTAGGAAATGTACAGCACTGAGCTCAAAGCTTGTATGCCACTCAGAGCCACATAAAAATGCATTCACACTACACTGTCAAATACGCATATGAGTCCTTCCAAAGAAAAGCATAAGTGTAGCTTACCTAGAGTAGGCCTATGCCAGTTCATTGAAACAAGCAGAATACTACACTTACAGTATGCGAATGTTTCATGAACATGTGTACATAAATTTTATTTCCTGGTTGTACACCAGTATAACTACATCACACAATGACATGTATTTGCAATGACATGTATCATGCATGCAGGAACACGTGTGTACATACATGTTACACACAGGCATGTACATAATGCATGTTATACACTGAAAAAACATGATCATGCAGTTACACATAGGTACAATAACATGTATGGACACGTAAACATATATGCACACACATATATGGAGCATGTAACATATATGTACAATAACATGTTTGTGGCCCATGTGCAAACATATGTGAGTGATCCCAGGTTCACATTTCCACGCAGAGCTCATGTACAACACTGAGCTCAAAACTTCTATACATCTCAAAGCTGCATTGTCAACTGTGCATATAAGTACTTGCAAAAACCGTGTGTGTAGCTTAGCCAGACTAGGTCTATTGCCAGTTCAGTGAAATAACCAGAAAAGAAAACTTACAGTATGTGGATGTTTCAGGAAGTTCTGTATATAAGTTTGATTTCCTGGCTGTACAATGGTATAATTCCATCGGACGATCCCATGTATTTTCAGTAACATGTATGGACATGTGTCATGCATGTACAGGAATATGTATGTATCTACATGTTACATGCAGGTATGCAAAAATGCACATTGTACACCAAAATAACATGATTGTGCAGTTACACGTATGTACAGGAACATGTATGGATATGTAACGCACATGTATACTTACATGTATGATGTAACATATATAGAGAGCTTGTAATATGTATGTACCCTAACATGTATGCAGCCAAATGTGCAAACACATCTGAGAGATCCCAGGTTCACATGCCAACAAAGAGCTGCCTGTGGGAAATGTATAGCACTAAGCACAAATCTATGGATCTGAAATCTGCATAAAAATGCATTCACTTCATTGTCAAATGCTCGTATGAGTCCTTGAAAGAAAAGCGTATGTGTAGCTGACCCAGTGTATGCCTATGCACATTTCCATGAAATAAACAGTACTCCACACTGACAGAATGTGGATGTTTCGGGAAGTTCTGTACATAAATTTGATTTCCTGGTTGTATACTGGTATAACCTGATCCTACAATTACATGTATTTGCAGTAATATGTATGGACATGTGTTATACAGTACAGTAGTGGATATGTGTGTACATGTATGTTATACACCAAATAACATGATTGTGCAGTTACACATATGTACAGTAACATCTGTGGACATGCAATACATATGTACACTTGCATATATGGAGCATGCCACATATGTGTACACTAAAATGTATGCAGCCCATGTGCAAACACATGTGAGTGATCCCAGGTTCACAGTTCCACAAAGAGCTCCCTGTAGGATATGTTCAGCACTGAGAACCAAGCTTCTATGGAGCTCAAAGCCTCATAAAAATGCATTCACACTGCATTGAAAAATGCACATATGAGTCCTTGCAAAGAAAAGGATATGTGTAGCTTACCCATAGTAGGCCTATTCCAGTTACATATTGCAATAATATGTATGGACATGTGTTATGCATATAAAGTAACACATATGTAAATACATGTTATATGCAGGGATGTATATACATGGATGTTACACAGAGAAATGACATGATCACACAGTTGCATGTATGTACTGTAACATGTATGGACATGTAACATGCATGTACACTAACCTATAACATGTAACAAATGTGCACTAACATGTATGTGGCCAATGTGCAAACACACGTGAGCAATCCTAGGTGCAGCCTACCCAGACTAGACATATTCCCAGTTTGATGAAATAACCAGAAAACAAAACTTACAGTATGTGGACGTCACAGGAAGTTCTGTATGTATATTGGATTTCCTGGTTGTACACTGATATAACTCCATCATACGATTACATGTATTTTCAGTAACATGTTTGGTCATTCTACACGGGTTTGCAAAAACATGCTTGTTATATGTCAAAATAACATGATCATCCAGTTACACATATGTACAGGAACATGTATGGACATGTAACACCTATATAAACTTACATATATGGAGGATGTAACATATATAGAGAACTTGTAATATGTATGTACACTAACATGTATGTGGCCCATGTGCAAACACATCTGAGAAATCCCAGGTTTACATTTCCACAAAGAGCTGCCTGTGGGAAATGTATAGCACTGAGCACAAATCTTCTATGGATCTCAAATCTGCATAAAAGTGCATTCACTTTATTGTCAAATGCTCATATGAGTCCTTGAAAGAAAAGCATATGTGTAGCTGACCCAGTGTAGGCCTATGCACATTTCCATGAAATCAGCAGTACTCCACACTGACAGAATGTGGATGTTTTGGGAAGTTCTGTATATAAATTCGATTTCCTGGTTGTACACTGGTGTAACCCGATCACATAATTACATGTATTTGCAGTAACATATATGGACATGTGTTATGCATGTACAGTACCATGTATGTACATACATATTATAGGCGGGTATGTACGTACATGCACATCATATGTGAAAATAACATGACTGTGCAGTTACACATATGTACCGTAACGTGTGGACATGTAATATGCATGTACACTTGCATATATGGAGCATGTCACATATACATACACTAAAATGTATGCATCCCATGTGCAAACATATGCGAGTGATCCCAGGTTCACATTTCCACAAAGAGCTCCCTGTAGGATATGTCCAGCACTGAGCAAAAAGCTTCTATGGAGCTCAAAGCCACATAAAAATGCATTCACTCTGCATTCTCAAATGCAGATATGAATCCTTGCAAAGTAAAGGGTATGTTTAGCTTACCCAGAATAGGCCTAGGCCACTTTGATGAACTAAGCAGAACTCCACACTTAGAGTATGTGGATGTTTTAGGAAGTTCTGCATATAAATTCAGTTTCCAGGTTGTAAACTGGTATTACCTGATTGTAAAATCACCTGTATTGTCAGTGTCATGTAGGGACATGTATCATGCATGTACAGGAACATGCATGTACACATATGTTATATGCACATATGCAAAAACCCTGCATGTTCTGCTCCAAAATGACATGATCATGCAGTTTCACCTTTGTATAATTACATGTATGCACATGTAACATGTACATAACGTTACATATATGGAGCATGTAACATATACGTACACTAAAATGTCTGTGGCCAATGTGCGAGCACCTGTGAGAGATTCCAGGTTCACATTTCCACAAAGAGCTGCCTGTGGGAATTGTATAGCACTGAGCACAAAGCTTCTATAGAGCTCAAAGCCACATAAAATTGCATTCACATCACTGTCAAATGCACATATGAGTCCTTGCAAGGTAAGCGCATGTGTAGCTTACCCAGAGTAGGCCTATGCCCAGTTCCATGAAATAAGCAGAAAGAGCGACTTAACAGTATGTGAATGTTTCAGGAAGTTCTGTACGTTAATTGGATTTTCTGGTTGCACACTGGTATAACTACATTGTACAATGACGTATTTGCAGTAACACGTATGGACATGTATCATGCACGTACAGGAACAAATATGTACATACATGTTATATGCAGGTATGCAAAAACATGCAAGTCATGCACCAAAATAACACGATCATGCAGTTGCACATATTTATAGTAACATGTATGTACATATAACATGTCTGTACAGTTACATACACAGAGCATATAACATATATGTACATTAACATGTCTGTGGCCCATGCGCAAACATGTGTGAGAGATCCCAGGTTCACATTTCCACAAAGAGTTGCCTGTAGGAAATGTATAGCAGTGAGAGCAAAGCTTCTATGGATCTCAAAGCCACATAAAAATGCATTCACGTCATTGTCAAATGCACATATGAGTCCTTGTAAGAAAAGCACTTGTGTAACTTACCCAGTGTAGGCCTATAAGCATTTCCATGAAATAAGCAGAACTCCACACTTGCAGAATGTGAATGTTTGAGGTAGTTGTGCATATAAATTCGATTTCCTGGTTGTATGTTGGTATAATGCAATTGGACAATTACATATATTTGCACTAACATGTATGCACATGTGTTATGCATGTACAGTAGCATGTAAGCACATACATGTTATATGCAGGTATGTACATACATGCATGTTATACACCAAAATAACATGATTGTGTAGTTTCACATATGTACAGTAAAAGGTATGGACATGTAACATGTGTACACTTATATAGAGCATGACACACACACACATGCATATACATACACTAACATGTATGCAGCCCACGTGCAAGCACATGCAAGTGATCCCGCATTCACAGTTCCACAAAGAGCTCCCTGTAACATATGTCCATATGAACTAATATCTTCTACGGAGCTCAAAGCCACCTAACATTGCATTCACTCTGCATTCTCAAATGTGCATAGGAGTTCTTGCAAAGAAAAGGGTATATGTAACTTACCCAGAGTAGGCCTATGACAGTTCAATGAAATAAGCAGAAAATGACACAATATGTGAACGTTTCAGAAAAGGCTGTTCATAAATGCGATCTCCTGGTTGTACACTGTTATAACCCTATTATATAGTGAAATATATTTTTGGTGACTTGTATGGATATGCATCATGCATGAACTGGAACATGTATGTACATGCACATTATAGGCACATATGTAAAAACATGCGTGTTATCCACCAAAATGACATGATCATGCAGTTACATGTATGTATAATAACATGTATTGACACATAACATGCACGTGCAGTTACATTTACAGAGCATGTAGCATATATGTATGCATACATGTATGCAGCCCATGTGCAAACACATGCGAGAGATCCCAGGTTCACATTTCCACAAAAAGCTCCATGTAGGAAATGTACAGCACTGAGCTCAAAGCTTCCATGCCACTCAGAGCTGCAGAAAAATGCATTCAGGCTACACTGTCAAATGCACATATGAGTCCTTCCAAAGAAGAACGTAAGTGTAGCTTACCTAGAGTAGGCCTATGCCAGTTCGATGAAATAAGCAGAGTACTACACTTACAGTATGCAAATGTTTCATGAACATGTGTACATAAATTGTATTTCCTAGTGGTACACTGGTATAACTCTATCATACAATGACATGTATTTGCAGTGACATGTATGGACATGTATCATGCATGCAGGAACATGTATGTACACACATGTTACACACAGATATGTACACACATGCATGTTATACACTGAAAAAAACATGATCATGCAGTTACACATAGGTACAATAACATGTATGGACACGTAAACATATATGCACACACATATATGGAGCATGTAACATATATGTACAATAACATGTTTGTGGCCCATGTGCAAACATATGTGAGTGATCCCAGGTTCACATTTCCATGCAGAGCTCATGTACAACACTGAGCTCAAAACTTCTATGCATCTCAAAGCTCCATTTTCAACTACGCATATAAGTACTTGCAAAAACCGTATGTGTAGCTTACCCAGACTAGGTCTATTCCCAGTTCAATGAAATAACCAGAAAAGAAAACTTACAGTATGTGGACGTTTCAGGAAGTTCTGTATATATATTGGATTTCCTGGTTGTACAATGGTATAACTCCATTGTACGATTACATGTATTTTCAGTAACATGTATGGACATGTATCATGCATGTATAGGAATATGTATGTATCTACATGTTACATGCAGGTACACAAAAATGCACATTGTACACCAAAATAACATGATTGTGCAGTTACACATATGTACAGTAACATGCGTGGACATGTAATACATATATAGACTTACATATATGGAGCATGTCACATATCTATACACTAAAATATATGCAACCCATGTGCAAACACATGCGAGTGATCCCAGGTTCACATTTCCACAAAGAGCTCCCTGTAGGATATGTTCAGCACTGAGCACAATGCTTCTATGTAGCTCAAAGCTGCATGAAAATGCTTTTGCTCTCCATTCTCAAATGTGCATATGAATACTTGCAAAATAAGTGTATGTGTTGCTTACCCAGCCTAGGCCTATGTCCAGTTCCGTGAAATAAGCAGAAAACAACAGTTTCAGTATATGAATGTTTCAGGAAGTTCTATACATTAATTGGATTTCCTGGTTTTACACTGTTATAACTCCACTGTACAATAACATGCATTTTCAGTGACATATAAGGACATGTATCATGCATGTACAGGAACATTTATGTACATACATGCTATACGCAGGAATGCCAAAACGTGTGTGTTATATCCCAAAATAACAGATCATGTAGTTATATGTATGTATAGTAACATGTATGGACACATAACATGTATGAACAGTTACATACATGGTGTATTAAACATAGGTACAGTAACATTTCTGTGGCCAATGTGCAACCACATGTGAGAGATCATGGGTTCACATTTCCACAAAGAGCTGCTCCCCCCACTCGCCCGGCCCCACACTGCCTACTCTCTCCATGGCTCCCCCGGCAGCAGTGTTCAAAGCTCCTATGAAATGGCACAGGAGGTATCTCCTGTGTTCAGCGGTCATTCAAGGCAGGCATGGGCCGTGTCTCTGGCATTCAACACTCCTTCGAGCAGTACGTGGGTCAAGTCTCTCATGTTTAACGCTCCTATGAGCTGGGTGCGGGCCTGGTCTCCAGCGTTCAAAACTCCTGAGAGAGGGGCGAGGACCAGATCTCTGGCCTTCAGAGGTCCTGAAAACTGTGCACATGCCAGGTCTCCAGTGTTCAATGCTCCTGGGAACCGAGTGCATGCCTGGTGTACAGTGCTCTTGCTAACCGTGTGCGGGCCTGGTATCCAGCATTCAATACTCCTTTGAGATGCGGGCGATCCGGATCTCTGGAGTTGAGCACTCCTGCCAGTGACTGCTGGGTATCTAGCGTTCAGCGCTCCTTTGAGCTGGGCGCGGGATGCGTCTCTGGAATCCATGAGGGACCCCTCTGGAAGCTCACGCATGCTGCAGAGCAGGAATTGGCCCCAGGTCAGGCGGGGACATGGCGTGGGGAGCGGGAGAAGGTGCTGGTGCCTCAGCTGGGGAGGGGGCAGTCCCCCGCGGGCGATGGAGGTGCTCGCTGGAGAAGGATCCTGAGGAAACTGGAATGCTTCACGGGCCATACCGCACATGGGGAGGACCAAGGGAAGCCCTGAGTCTCCAATCCCTGAGTCCCCCAAGTCCTGGGAAACTTGGGAAGTGTGGGCTGTGCAGCCTCAGGTCTTCGGCCTTCTTTGATAGTTGTGCTCAGGACCCTCCCTCCACGCACACACCCTCTCCGAGCTGTGCTGAAAGGACCCACAGCACGGACCATGACCCCTGACTCCCTCCTGTGTTTCCTGGCCTAGCTGCTGCTACTGCTATGGGAACCGCTCTTTGCGGCCTGCTCTGGTGAGTACCCGCCCTGCGGCCCCTGCGGCTTCTGCTCACCCTTCTCCCTGGCTCCTTCCATAGCATTCAGGTCACTTTAGCCCTTCTCACCCTTTGCCTCCGGGGATGGCAGAGGGACAGAAATCTTGGGGACACGGGATTGAGATGTTGTAGGGGAAGTCACCCACAGGGCTGTCAGTCAGGTGACCCATGGCCGCCCCACCATGCCCATACTCCAGCAAAGTGCATCCTCCAAATCTGAATGGGATCCTAAGCCAGAAAGCTGAACCCACCTCAGGCTTTGCTGTGTTTCTTATAAATCCCGCCCCCCCAGAGCCCTAGGAATCTTTGTTGGGAGCCGCTGAAGCTGGAAAATAATTACACATGCAGGATGAAGCCAGCCTGAAAACAAGGAGCTCCTCCTAGGAGTAAATAAGCCATTGTATCATGTTAACTGGTTGCTGGGCAGCGAGGCAGAAATTAACCAACCTCTTGAGGGTATAAATAAAGGCTCTGCTGTTTTGGGGGCATTCCTCTTGCTCATCAGGCAATAGGTAACTCCACCTGACCCCAGCAATTATCTCTTGTCTTTATTTTCGAAATCTCTCGTGCCATTTTCTCCCGGGGACCACCGAGAGACCACTGACTGCCACAGATCTTGGCCAGCAGATCACATCCCTGGCACCCCACAGCCTCCCAAGCCACATCCACTCACAGCCCTCCTGAGTCACTGTTCCCCTGCCCATCTTGCCCAGACCTCAGGTACCCAAGGCCTCCTCCCTCTTCCAAACCAGAAGCCCCAGCTGGCACCTTGTGCCCCTGCCTGGATACACAGCCCAGGCACACGGCACTCCTCCCCTGCAGAACCTATAGCATCAGGGAGGGGTGCCCTGCACCCAGCAGGACACTGGCAGTGGGTGTAGACAGAGGCATCTGTTGACTTCTGCCTTTGAACACAGGCCCTCTAGCATTCCTCTTGGGGGAAGAACACCCTGAGTTCGTTCTTCACTGGGCAGGAATCCATCACTTTTCTGTCCCATATTTTCAGCTTCGCAGGTCACACCATCTCTGCCTTTGGGGTGAGGGTGGCTGGACACAACATGCCAGCGGATGGGAACCAGACTTGACCATTCTGTGTTTATCTTCCTGAAGAATCACTGTTCATATAGATTCTGTAGTCTCTATTGTCTTCATTTCTGCTCTGATCTTTAGTACTCCTTTCACTATACTAATGCTGGCTTTTGTTTTGCTCACCAGACATTTTTACATGCTGGATACACAAGAGTCCTCCTCACTTTCTAAGAAGCACCATGCACAGGACATTTCTCTGATGTTCACCTTGCTTTCCCTCTGGGTGCACACTTTCTGTGCCTACTGATCCTCTCCTCTGCTGTATTTCTGGGAAGTTCTAGATTTTCTATTTCTAGTTTTTATTTTTATGAGTACATGTTTGCAGCACAAAATGATGATGATCACTTCAAGGAGCAGCTCCTTGAACATGAGCTCTATTCATTGCTTTTTCTACATCATGCAGTGGAAGCTACTCCTTCCCAAGCTGTCTGAAGCCAATCTACTAGCACAGTAGTGCCCCTCCCAGCAGGCCATCTAACCCCTATGAACCATAATCATAAGCTGAACTCTTGTGTCTCTCCTGGCTCCCTTTTTCACTCCCCATCTCCCTGCAACCCACTCGGTTTGCTTCTGAAGACCCTATGCCATCCTGGCAGTTCCTTCCAAAAAGGTCAAATGGTCATCAATGTGGGCACTGGTCCCATGGGCAGAGGGAGTGTGAACCTTCTTCTGCCACATGAGGCTGCTACCAGGGAATGTCCTTTCCCTCCTCAAACAAGGAAAGAAATGCAAGCTTTTGATGGGGGAGAACACAGTGTAGGAAAGATCAGTCTTTCCTCTCCAGCTCAGCCCTTCAGGGATTCTCCTTCCCTCACAGATGTTGCCAGATGCCAGATCCATTCCCTGCTCACCCCTCATCCTTCCTCACGCTTTTCCCTCACAGGCACCCACTCTCTTTGCTATGAATTCATCTATCCTAAGCCCCTGCCTGCACAGCAGTGGTGTACAATCCAAGGGCTGATAGATCAGAAGACTTTTCTTTCCTATGACAGTGTTGGTGCAGAGGCTGTATCCACTGATATCCTTGGCGGGAAAGGGAAGGCCACCACGACCTGGAAAGAGCAGTTAGAAACACTGCAGGAAGCGCTGGGGGCATGGTGGCACACACCTGTGATCCCAGCATTCGGGAGGCTGAGACAGGAGGATCCTTGGAAGTTCGAGACCAGCCTGGGCTACAAAGTGAGCTCAAGGCCAGCCTGAACTGCATAGTGAGACCCTGTCTCAAAAAAAAAAAAAAAAAAAAAAAAAAAAGAAAGAAACACTGCAGGAGGTGTGGGGCAGGTTGAACAAAGAACTGCTTGACCTTCAACTAGAGAACTGTTCATCCCCAGGTAAGTCAGAATACTCTGGGGGAAAGAGAGAGATGCTTGGCTGTGCGGATATTTATCCTATTCCTGAGGTAAGAAAATAATTGGATGTTGGTCGGTGCAACAATGCTAGCATCAAGGTGGGGTGTGGAGGAAAACAGTGCTAGGTTAGTAGCTCAGAGGAGGTGGATATTGGGTGGGGGCCAAGGATTTGTCCAGAGCTGAGGCTGTTCTCTTTCCATGGGGCAGCTCCTCTCATGCTGCAGGCCCTCATGACCTGTCACCAGAAAGCTGCTGGACACTCCAGCGGGGCCTAGGAGTTTGGCTGCAATGGACGGACTTTGCTCAGTGTTGACTTGAACCAAAGGGAGTGGACAGAGGTCCCTCCTGAACGGGGGTGCATGAAAGAGAAATGAAACAATGACGTGGAGCTGTTCCAATTGTTATGTAGACATCAACGCGGGACTGTGGGAGCTGGTTGAAAGCATTCATGAAGCCCTGGAAGGAAAGTCTGGAGATCAGAGGTACCTGGGAAGAAGAGGAGAAAGAAGTGGCTCCCTTTCGATGAGGTGCTCCTGTGTGTGTGTGTGTGTGTGTGTGTGTGTGTGTGTGTGTGTGTGTGCGCGCGCGCGTGTGTGTGCTTGTGTGCACGTGCCTTTGGGTGTGCATGTGCATATGTGTGTAAATGCTCCATCTACAATGACCTGGAGTGGTTTCTCCCTGGGAAATGGTGCCAGCTGTACTCGTCTCCTCTTTGCCCTTGTCCCCTCCTCACGTTTCCTGCTCACTGCACCAGCTTGTGATCCACTCTCTTTGGATTTCTTGCTGACCTCCACGCTGTAGGCATCATTCTCTTCCTGGGTCTTCCCTGACAATCAGTTTCTTTTTCATCTCACCTGGTCGCTTTCTTGCAATCTTTCAAAACCACCTCACAGGTCAGCCCCTAAAACCATTCCCTACCACTCACACCAGGGTTACTTGCTCTTCTGCCACCAGCAAGGGAGGGTTGGTTGCATTGTTACCCTGTGTCTTGGTTATTTTTTTCTCATTGTTGAGACAAAATACCCAACACTCAAAATGAAGGAAGAAAAGGTTTATTTAGCTTACAGTTTGTGGAGGTTCAAGTCCATACTTGGCTGGCTCAGAGGCAGAGTGGCACATGGCAGAGGGCAAACTGTTCATGGCAGCAGAGCACAGCAAAATAACCAGCAAAAGGGAGGAATGGCTGCAAGCAGCCTCTCCCCTTCCCTTACATTGTAAACAGGCTACCCACACCCAGGGGGGATGTACCTCTCACACAGTCTCCATGCCCTCCTCTTCCACAGGCTCAGGGTGTATACAAAGTAAGCACCCTGGCTTCCTGCTGAATCACTCAGCCAAACCTCTAGACTCCCCAAGTTGACACGATGTATCAACCATAACAGGAGGAATGGCTGCAAGTAGCCTTTTTCCTTCCCTTACATTGTAAACAGGCTAACCCCACCCAAAGGGTGTGTAGCTCTCACACAGTCTCCATGCCCTCTTCTTCCACAGGCTCAGGATGTGTACAAAGTATGCACCCTGACTTCCTGCTGTATCACTCAGTGAAACCTCTACACTCCTCAAGTTGACACAATGTATTAACCATAACAACTGGTACAACCGGATCAGACAATGGCATGTACTTTCACTGACCTAAGGGACATGTATCATGAATGTGCAGGAACATATATGCATGTATATGTTACATGCAGATATGCAAAAATATGCTGTCTGGCACCAAAACACAGGAGCATGCAGTTACATGTATGTAAAGTACCTCATATGGTTATGTAACATGTATGGTCACTTACATATATGGAGCATGTAATATATATGTACAGTTCCATATCTGTGGCCAAGGTGCAACACATATGAGAGATCTCAGGATTGCATTTCCACCAAGCGCTGCCTGTGGGAAATGTTGCACTGAACACAAAGCTTCTACAGAGCCAAAGACACATAAAAACGCATTCATGTCATTGTCTCCCATCCAAGTACTAACCAGGCCTGACCCTGCTTAGCTTCCGAGATCAGATGAGATCGGGCGCGTTCAGGGTTGTATGGCCGTAGACGATGTCATTGTCAAAAGAGCAATTCAGTCCTGACATGTAAGACATATGTGTAGCTTATGCATTGTAGGCCTATGTGCATTTCCATGAAAGAAGCAGAACTCCACACTTATACTATATGTACGTTTCTTGAAGTTTGATACATAAATTCGATTTTCTGATTGTACACTGGTATAACCAGATCCTAGAGCAACAAATATTGGTAGTAACATCAACTGACATGTGTTATGCATGTACAGTTACATGCATGCACATACATTTTCTGTGCAGTTATGAACATACATGCTTGTTATACACTGGTATGACATCATCATGCAGTTACAGGTATATGTAGTAACATGTATGGACATGGAGCACACATGTACACTAACATATGTGTATCATGCAACATACATGTGCACTAACATGAATGTGGCCTGTGTGCAAACACATGCGAGGTATCCCAGGTTGACATTTCCACAAAGAACTACAAGTATGAAATATACAACAGTGAGCTCAAATTTCCACGTGGCTCATTGGCATGTAAAACAGCATTTGCACTAGTTTCTCAAATGCACATGAGTCCTTGCAAGAAACGTATCTGTTTATCTTACCAAGTGTAGGCTTACATGTTTTTCTATCAAATGAGCCGAAGTCCCCACTTACACTGTGTGGATATTTCAGGAAGTTCTCTGTACACTTCTGATTTCCTGGTTGAACACTGGTAAAACCAGATCGAACAATTACATGTACTTTGACTAACATGAAGGAACATGTATTGTGCATGTACAGGAACATATATGTATATACATGTTACATGCACATATGCAAATGCATGCATGTCATGCCCCAATATAACATGATCATGTAGTTACATGTATGTAAAGTAACCTACATTGACATGCAACATGTATTTGGCCTTACCTATATGGAGCATGTAACTTATATGTACAGTGACATGTCTGTGGCCAATGTGCAACCACATGAGAAAGATCCCAGGTTGATATTTTCACAAAGAGCTGTCTGTGGGAAATGAAAACCACTGAGCACTAAACTTCTATGGAGCCAAAGACATATAAAAAATGCATTCATGTCATTTTCAAAAGTGCATTTGTGTCCTTGCATGTAAGACGTGCGTAGTTTACCAATTTTAAGCCTATGAGCATTTCCATGAAATAAGTAGAACTCTACAATCACACTATATGGACATTTCTTGAAGTTTGATGAAGAAATTCGATTTTCTGGTTGTACACTGGTATAACCCAATCATACAATGTCAAATATTGGTGGTAACATCAATTGACATGTGTTATGCATGTTCAGTAACATGCATGTACACACATTTCTGCACTAGTATGAAGATACATGCATGTTAGACACCAATATGAAATGGGCATGCAGTTGCACAAATGGGGAATAACATGTATGGACATGGAGCACGCATGTACAGTAACATATATGTAGGGTGCAACATAGGTGTGCAATAACATGTATGTGGCCCATGTGCAAATACATGTGAGTGAACCCAGCTTGACATTTCCACAAAGAGCTCCAAGTACGAAATGTACGCCAGTAACCTCAAAGCTTTCCTGCAGCTCATTGCTGTGTAAAACGGCATTCACACCATTTTCTCAAGTGTGCATATAAGTCCTTGCAAGAAATGTATCTGTGTAGCTTCCCCAGTGTAGGCCTATGGTCTTTTCCTTCAAATGAGCAGAACTCCACACCTACACAATGTGGATATTTCAGGATGTTCTCCATGTACATTCGATTTCCTGGCTGTACACTGGTATAACCACATTGGACAATTACATGTACTTTCACTGATATGAAGGGACATGTATCACACATGTATGGGAACATATAAGTACATACATGTTATGGGCAGATGTGCAAATGCATGCATGTTATGCACCAAAATAACACAAGCATGCAGTCACAGGTATGTACAGTAACCTACATGGACATGTAACACATATGTGCACTTATATATATTGAGCATATAATTTATATGTACAGTGACATGTCTGTGGCCAATGTGCAACCACATGAGAAAGATCCCAGGTTGACATTTCCACAAAGAGCTGCCTGTGGGAAATGAAAATCACTGAGCACAAAGCTTCTGTGGAGCCAAAGCCACATATAAACACAATCACCTCATTGTCAAAAGCACATGTGAGTCCTTGCATTTAACACATGTGTGTAGATTGCCCATTGTAGGCCTGTGCACATTTCCATGTACTAAGAGAACTCCACACTTACAGTATGTGGATGTGTCTTGAAGTTTTGTACATAAGTTCAATTTTCTGCTTGTACACTGGTATCATCTGGTCACAAAATGACAAGTATTGACAGTAACATGAATGGACATGTGTTATGCATGTATAGTAACATGTATTTATACACATGTTTATACGCAGGTATGTACATACATGCATGTAATACACCAAAATAACATCATCCTGCAGTTGCATATATGTACAGTAATATGGATGGGCATATAACACGTATGTAAACTTAAACATAGGGAGCATGTAATATGTACGTACACTCATGTACCTGGCCCTTGTGGAAACTCATGTGAGTGATCCCAGGTTGTCATTTCCACAAAGAGCTCCAAGTACGAAATGTACAGCAGTGAGCTCAAAGCTTGTATGTGGCTCACTTCTGGGTAAATGGCATTCACATGGCTTTCTCAAAAGAACATATGAGGACTTCTGGGAAGATGGCAACCGGGTAGGCAGCAGAGAGGGAACCTCCCAGAGGATTACCACCCAGATAATGGAATATAGCAATATGAGGACAGAAAGGAGAGAGGTGTGTACCCTGAACCCAGGAAGGATCTGAAATGGGAACTGAAGCCCTTGGAAAGATCAAGCAAAACCTCTCCTGGAGGAAAGGATTGGAGGGCTGCCGTGGCACAGTCAGAGGGAGAAGAGACAGAGAAGGAGGAAGCCACTGCTTCAAACACACTCTTGGCCCAAGCCCTCATTCCAGCACTCGCAGCTTCAGCTTTGGAGACCCCCGCTCATGAAAGCTTCCCGACTCGGCCAGGGGAGAGCAGAGTTCCGAGAGTTGGTCCAGGTCTGGAGAAGAGAGGGCGCAGACAGGAAAAGAGGCAATGGCGGTTGGGAGTTGTTGTTAAATCAAGTGTGAGGATGAGAGGTTGCAACAGCCACCAAAGCAGAGTCCCCACCCTGCAGCAACCTTCCTAATCAGCACCTGGAGGTAAGGTGGAGCCAGAGCAGCCAGTACTTAGCCCACCTCACCCAGCTCTAAGCCTGCCTCGAGGCTCTGGCCTCCTGCGTCTCCACTGTGTGTGTGGGGGCTGCCAGTGGGGAGCTTCAGGGAGCATTGGCAGCGACCCCAGAGCCACAGCAACTCCCAGGGATCCAGCCAAGGAACAAATGGGAACTGGAGCACAACAGCAAGAGAGAGCTGCAGATGGAGGTGGATCACATGGTCCCACGCCCTTCTCACTCCAACACCAAGCAGGAAGCATGAACTGAGTTACTGGGCTTCAGCTCCCACCCTGAACGCCCTCTGTGAGCATCTTGAGCCTTGGTGGTCTGCGCAATCACCACCTGTTCCTGACAGCAATGGGACAAATCGACAGGCTTCAGGACTCACCCCAAATATGAGCAAGAAGAGTGTCTCCATACTGCTTGCATATATGAACCTTGTGTGAACCCATAGCAACAAATTAGATGAAAAGCAGCAGTTCGGAGGACTTCAAGATGGCGACTGGGTAGGCAGCAGAGAGAGAACCTCCTGGAGGAATGCTATTCAGACAAAGGAATATAGGAATATAGCAACATGTGAAGGACAGAAAGGAAAGAGGTGGGTATTCTGAACTTGAGAAGGATCTGAAATGGGAACTGAAACCCTTGGAAAGACTAAGCAAAACCTCTTCTGGAGGAGGGGATTGGAGATCTGCCATGACGCGGTCAGAGGGAGAGGGGATGGAGAGGGAGGAGGTTGCCGCTCCAAGCACACCCTGGGCCCACGCCCTCGTTCGGGCATTTGCATCTTCAGCTTCGGAGACCCATGCTCACGGAAGCCTCCTGACTTGGCCAGGGGAGAGCAGAGTTCCGAGAGCTGGTCCAAGGCCAGAGAGGGGAGGGCGCAGTGAGGAAAAGAGGCAATGGCGGTTGGGAGCAGTTGTCAAACTCAGTGTGAGGATGAGAAATTAAGACAGCCACTGGGACAGAGTCCCCACCCTGTGGCAACCTTCCTAATCAGCGCCTGGAGAGAATCAATGCAACTAGTACACAGCCCACCA
This sequence comes from Dinomys branickii, assembly GCA_004027595.1. Lineage (NCBI taxonomy): Eukaryota > Metazoa > Chordata > Mammalia > Rodentia > Dinomyidae > Dinomys > Dinomys branickii. The sequence continues at coordinate 6,426 of PVLD010018259.1, read as the reverse complement.
TGCCCGGCTCTGTGCCTGTCTTGAGGCAGTGGCCCCATGCCTCTCTGCTGGGTGAGCGGCTACCAGTGGAGAGCAGTGGGGAACCTCGGCGGTGAGCCGCGGTGGCTCCCAGGGATCCGGCCGAGGAGCGGATGGGGGCTCCAGTGCCGCAACTGGAGGGAGATGCAGATGGAAGTGGATCGCATGGCTCCATGCCCTTTTCACTCCAACATCAGGCAGGAGGCATGAGCTGGGTTGCTGGGACTCAGCTCCCACCCTGAACTCTCTCTGGGAGCACCTAGCACTTTGAGTCTCCATGGCTTGGGCAAGTGCCTGCTGTTCCTGGCAACAATGGGATGAACTCACAGACTTCAGGACACCCTGAACTATTAATGTGAGCACCAAGAGGATCTCCTTACAGCTAGCACATATGAACCTTGCATGAACCCATAGCAGTGGATTAGATGAAAAACAGCAGACTGGGAGTCTGAAAAACAACAACATACTCCATACAGCAGACCCGAGAAAAATCCTCCAACTCTATTCTAGAACTAATCTTAAGACTCAGTTCATACCCTGCACTAACACAGTGAAAATGAGCCAGGGAGATTTCAAGCCCTTATACCAAGCATCATAAGTTCCTCTGGTGCCCAGCTGCAAGGGATGGGGAACAGTAATGCTGGAGATCAAGAGCAGGTGGGAGGAGAAGAAAGGGCCTCTGGCGTGAAGGCAATGGGGCAGAGCCAAATGGGTCACTGAGGGCACCCCATTGCTCCTCTGTGAGCCCTGCAGCTGCTCTGCAGTGGGCCCCACGGCTGCTCCGCTGTGGGCCCCATGGCTGCTCTGCAGTGGGCCCTACAGCTGCTCTGCTGTGGGCCCCGTGGCTGCTCTGCTGTGGGCCCTGCAGCTGCTCCACAGTGGGCCCTGCAGCTGCTCCGCAGTGGGCCCCGCAGCTGCTCCATTGTGGGCCCCATGGCTGCTCCACAGTGGGCCCTGTGGCTCACGGCTGCTCCACTGTGGGCCCCATGGCTGCTCTGCTGTGGGCCCCATGGCTGCTCCGCTGTGGGCCTTGTGGCTGCTCTGCTGAGTGCCCCGCTCAGGGCACCTCACGGACTGGACATGGCCCCACCCATAGCATGGCAATGGGGTGGAGCCGGGCAGTCCGCTGTGAGCATATGTGCTTTTCCACCTCCGACCATGGCAGTTTGTATACACCCATGTATGTTATAGTATAGCCTGAGGCAGCTATATCTCTTCCCAAGGCGAGAGTCCATGGGTATAGATAAACCCAGGAGTACAGTTATTATCACAGGGAAGAGGACTGATTGAGTGGTAGGGCAATGGAGATGAGGGAGGAGAAAAATTGAACGATCAAATGGGCCATCATCTGTGTAACTGAGTAACAAAGGCGAAGGTAACATTATGTAGGACAGCATCCAGAGCTAATTCCCTTCTATGTTCTGTATAATTCTGTATTTCCTCAATCGTTTTTCTATTAACAGAAGTGAAGATAACTTTATATTTTACAGCATCCAGTGCAAATTCCCTACTATCTTCTCTATAATTTGGTATTTCCTTTAATGTTTTTGTGTTAACTAATGTGAAGATAACTATGTAACACAACATCCAGCGCTAATTCCCTACTATATTCTGTATAATTTTGTATTTTCTGTGTTGTTTATGGCTTATTCTGGTTCATATATCTCCATTCTTTTGTCTTTAAAATAAAATAAAAAAAAAGAACATATGAGTCCTTGCAAGAACCGCGTATGTGTAGCTTACCCAGAGTAGGCTTATGTGCTTTTCCATTGAATGAACAGAAGTCCACAGTAACAATATGTGGATGTTTCAGGAGGTTCTGTATATACTTTCGATTTCCTGGTTGTGCACTGGTACAACCTGATCAGACACTGGCATGTACTTTGACTGACACAATGGGACATGAACCATGCATGTAGAGGTAGATATATGTACATACATGTTATATGCAGAAACATGCATGTCATGCACCAAAAACGCAGGAGCATGCAGTTACACATATACACAATACCCTATACGGTTATGTAACAGGTATGTTCACTTACATATATGAAGCATGTAACATATATCTACAGGGACATGTCTGTGGCCAAGATGCAATCACATGTCAGAGAACTCCGGTTCACATTTCCACAAAGAGCTGCCAGTGGGACAGTTATAGCACTGAGCACAAAGCTTCTACGGAGCCAAATACACATAAAACATATTCATGTCATTGTGAGAAGTGCATTTCAGTCCTTGCATGTAAAACATGAGTGTAGCTTATGCATTGTAGGCCTATCCGCAATTACATGAAATAAGCAGAAATCTATACTTACACTATATGGATATTTCTTGAAGTTTGATACATAAATTCGATTTTCTGCATGTACACTGCTATAACCTGATCCTACAATGACAAGTATTGACAGTAACATCAATTGACATGCGTTATGCTTGTATAGCTACATGCATGTACATACATGTTCTGTGCAGATAAGAAGAAACATACATGTTATACACCAATATGACATGATCATGCAGTTACATGTATGTGCAGTAACATGTGGGGACATGGATCAGGCATGTACACTAACATATATGTAGTGTGCAATATATATGTGCACTTATGTGTATGTGGCCCATGTACAAAGACATACGAGGGATCCCAGGTGACATTTCCACAAAGAACTCCAAGTATGAAATGTACAACAGTGAGCTCAAAGCTTGTCTGTTGCTCATTGCCGCATAAAACGGCATTTGCACCACTTTCTCAAATGTGCATACGAGCCCTTGCAAGAAACGTGTCTGTGTAGCTTACCCAGTGTAGGTCTATGCACATTTCCATCAAATGAGCAGAACTCCACACCTACACTATGTGGATATTTCAGGAAGTTCTGTTTATACTTTAGATTTCCTGGTTGTACAGTAGTATAACCAAATTGGACAATTACATGTACTTTCACTGACATGAAGGGACATGTCTTGTGCATATAGAAGAACATACATGTACATATATATTATGTGAACATATGCAAACACATGCATGTCATGCACCAAAATAACACGATCATGCAGTTACATGAATGTACAGTAACCTACATTGACATGTAACATGTATGTGTGCTTACATAGATGGAGCATGTAACTTATATGTACAGTGACATGTTTGAGGCTAGTGTGCAACCCCATGAGATAGATCCCAGGTTGACATTTCCACAAAGAGCTGCCTGTGGGAAATGAAAAGCACTGAGCACAATGCTTCTATGGAGCCAAAGCCACACAAAAACGTAGTCATCTCAATGTACATATGTGTTACCTGCTCCATATATATAAGTGTACATGTGTCATATATCCATATGGGGTACTGTACATGCATGCAACTGCATGCTCTTTTGCTTTTGGTACACAACATGCATGTTTTTGTATATCTACACGTAACATGTATGTACATATATGTTCCTGTACATTCAAGAGACATGTCCCTTCATGTAAGTGAAAGTACATGCAATTGTCCAATCAGGTTATACCAGTGTACAACCCGGAAATCAAAAGTATATACAGAATTTCCTGAAACATCCACATACTATACCTGTGGAGTTCTGCTCATTTGATGGAAAAGTGCATAGGCCTACACTGGGTAAGCTACACATATGCAGTTCTTACAAGGACTCATGCACATTTGAGAAAGCCATACAAATGCCATTTTATGTGGCAGTCAGCCAAATACAAGCTTTCAGCACACTGCTGTACATTTCATACTTAGAGCTCTTTTTGGAAATGACAGCCTGTGATCACTTGCATGTGTTTACACAAGGACCAAGTACATGTAGTGTACATACATACTGCACACTCCTTATATGTAAGTCTACATATGTGTCACATGTCCCTCCATGTTACTGTACATACGTCCATCTGCATGATCATGTTATTTTGGTGTATAACATGCATGTATGCTCATACCTGCATATAAACATGTGTGTACATGCATGTTACTATACATTCATAACACATGTCCATTCATGTTACTGTCAATACTTGTCATTGTTTGACTAGATTATACCAGTGTACAAACAGAAAATGGAATTTATGTATGGAATTTCAAGAAACATTCACATAGTGTAAATGTGGAGATCTGCTTAGTACATGGAAATGTGCACAGGCCTACAATGGGCAAGCCACACACATGTGTTACATGCAAGGACTCAATGCACTTTTGACAATGCAGACTACATGTATGTTAGTGTATATGTGTGTTCCTTGTCTGCACATGTTACTGCACATATGTGGAAATGCATGATCATGTTATTTCGGTGTATAAAATGCATGTATGTTCACACCTGCATGTAACATGTGTGTACATATGTGATACTATACATGGATAGCACATGACCATACATGTTACTGTGAATATGTAATTGTACAATGGGGTTATTCTAGTATACAATGAGAAAATCAAATTTATGTACAGAAATTCATGAAATGTCCACATGCTGTAAGTTTGGAGTTCTGCTTATTTCATCGAACTAGTGTAGGCATATTTTGGGTTAGCTTCACATACCCTTTTCTTTGCAAAAATTCCTATGTGCTTTTGAGAATTAGTGGGTACACTTTTAAGTAGATGTGAGCTCCATAGAAGATTTGTGCTCAGTATTGTATATATCCTACATTGAGGTCTTTGTGCAAATGCAAAGCTGGGATCACTTGCATCATGGGTTGCACACATGTTAGTATAGAAATGTGTTGCATGCTCCATACACCTAAGGGTACATATGTGTTATGTGTCCATACAAGTTAATGTACATCGGCATAACAACACGACCATATTTCAGTTTATATGATGCATGTACTTCATACATACCTATAACATGCATGTTACTCAAAATGCATAACAAGCATGTTATGCACATGTTACTCAAAATACATAACACATGCCCATATCTGTTACTTTTTTTTTGACACTTTCATTTTAAAAGTAAAAGAACAAAAACATACTAACAAATAGACACAAAGTAGCACAAGAATAGTACAATCACAACTGAATTACAGACAAGGTGACAGGGAATTAACAATGGTTGTTGCATTACATATCGATAACTTCGAAGTGTATACTCAGGAAAACGGATATAGACATGCAAAATTGATCAAACAAATAATCATCAACTATTCCTTACAATAAAGTGACCTAAGTCAGTAGTACAACTATTTTAGGTATGCTGCATATACATACATACATACATACATACATACATACATAATTATCCCTTTCTTCCTTTTTAAAATATAATTAAAATTTTTTTTAAAGTGTAAAAGAAAAAGAACTACATCAACAAAAGAGGAAAGCATTAACAAAGGGACACAAAGTAGCACAATAACAGTATAATCAAAATTGAATTATAGATAAAGCAACAAGAAACCAACAATAGTTGTTGCATTGCATATTGATAACTTCAAAGTGTATGCTCAGGAAAACACATATAGACATACAAGATTGATCAAACTACCAATCATCAACTATTCCTTACCATAAAGTGACATAAGACAATAGTAGAACCATGTTAGCCATCCTGCACCTATGTACATACATACATACATATTTGCCTCTTTCTTTCTTTTCTCCTTTCCCTCATCCCATCTGTTCTTTACTTTTGAACGGATTTCCTTCATGCCTCTTAGTTTATATTCCCACCCTCAGGTTCTTACACTAGTGACACAATACGTTGCTTGCATATGTACCTCTGATTAATTTCACTTATGAGTATGGTGTCTAAATGTGACCATTTGCCTACAAAGGCCCCAAATCTGTCCCACTTTATAGCTGAGTAATATTCCATTATATAAAAGTGCCACAGGTTTTTAATCCACTCCTCTGTGGATGGACATTTGGGTTGCTTCCACAATTTAGCTATTATAAATTGCGCTGCTATAAACATGGGTGCACATATATCAGAGTGATATGATGTTTTCAGATCTTCTGGGAAAATACCCAGAAGGGGAATAGCTGGTTTGAATGGAACCTCTAGACATAGTTTGCTGAGAAATCTCCAAACTGCTCTCCACAGTGGTTTCACCAGTCTGCAGTCCCACCAGCAGTGCAGTAGAGTCCCTATTTCTCCACAGCCTCGCTAGCATTTGTTATTGGATGATCTCTTAATAGTGGCCAGTCTTACTGGGGTGAGATGAAATCTCAATGTTGTTTTATTTGCATTTCTTGAATGACTAAAGATGTAGAACATTTTCTCATATATTTATTTGCCATTTGTATTTCTTTGTCTGAGAATTGTGTATTCATCTCAGATGCCTATTTCTGGATTGGGTCTTTGAATTTGGACAGGTACATGTTTTTTAATTCTTTGTATGTTCTAGATAGAAGACCTTTGTCTGAGGGACAGCCAGCTAGGATTTTTTCCCAATTTGTGGGTTTTCTTT
>PVLD010018258.1:0-39513 GCA_004027595.1 Dinomys branickii | reverse complement strand
TCCAGTGCAAATTCCCTACTATCTTATCTATAATTTGGTATTTCCTTTAATGTTTTTGTGTTAACTAATGTGAAGATAACTATGTAATACAACATCCAGTTCTAATTCCCTACTATATTCTGTATAACTTTGTATTTTCTGTATTGCTTATGGCTTTTCTGGTTCATATGTCTCCATTCTTTTGTCTTTAAAATAAAATAAAAAAAAGAATAGTAAACAACTGAGAAAGAAAAAATGAAAAGTGTTTGGACTATTCGATGCTAGCAGGGTATTGTTGAACCTTCCAAAGCAGAATGATGAGACACTGATTCCACACGCATTCAAAATGCAGAATTAGTGTGATCCTGACCACAAAATCTCCCTCTCTGTAGTTTACTTATTCAAATAAGATGCCAACATGGTCTGATTGAATTAGTGACTTAATATTCATGGAGTTAGGACACTTAAAACAAAGGAAGGAAATAAGTGTGGCTAAATATATACAATGCATTTGAAATGGGTGAAAGAGAGAACCCTAGACACTCGGCAATCATTACCTGGAAATTAAAGAGGGCAGAAGCAATCCTATTATGCATTATAAACAGCCCAGCTGCTGACTTAATGGCAGTTTGAGTAGCATAACCACAGAGTCCTTGCTCCAATATTAATAGGAAAAGTATTGTACGAATCCAATAGTTCATGAAATTAACAAGGAAAATGAACTGGAGTGAAGCAACTTTGCAAGTAATAGGAGGCACCAGCAATTGCTTCCCTGGAGCATACTGAGCACTTAAAAGAGCTTGAGGACAGGCTATGTATACAAATGAGGATGGACATTATTGGGATTTTTAAATAATACTTTTAAATATATTTCAAATTCTCTGTTGGTTGCAAATATTTTAAAGAAGAAGCTATTAGCTCAAAATGTCATGAGCTATAGCAGATCTGGCCCAGTGATATTGACAGCTGCCATTCGAATCAGCCCAAAAGTGCCATGCACCCATGACTTCCTGTGGTCACCTATTTCCACTTCACTTTTATAGAACTAAATACTTTATATCATCAGAAAATAACCTCTCTCCCATAAGCCTCAATAGTCTGAATGACACACACACACTCATTGCCAAGCTAAAATGTCCAGTAAATTCCACTTACAAACCAATAGACATACGATGAAGGAGAACACCTTCCCCACAGACGCTGCCTTGGATGATCTGACTGAAGTTCGCATTGACTGAACAAGAAGCTGGAAGGGTTTCCATTGAAGCAAGAATGTGACTTCCATTTTCCCCAGACAGAGACCCATCCAAGTCTTCTAAAATTGCCGAATGGGGAAATGGAAATGCTAGTAAGTGTGGAGAGTTTGTAAACTTCAAGTTGCTGGTCTTCACAGTAAATCCACCTATAAATTAGGAAACAGAAAGACAGTTAACCGAAGGTGGTGTAGGGCAACAATCACAAAGGCAAACTGAATTCACTGGAGTCCTTTCAATACTTTAACTTGCCAATGTATTCAGTATTATAATTCATCCCTTATTCATACAAGAAAAAGATACCGCGAGTGTTCACGGAAAGCTAGGTTGTGTGTGCTGCAGATTCTGGGTGCACCAAGAACAGCACTGGTCCAGCTGTCCTGCAGTCTGTGCTCGAAGACAGTGATTTGTACCAGGGGTGATTTTGCCTTTCAGGAAACTTTTGACACTATTTGGAATCATTGCTGGCTCTCACAACTGGGAGGGTGTTGGCAGGGTCAACTAGCAGGAAGAGCCCAGGGATCCTTCTGAACTTTCTACGATATTACCAACCCTCAATCAATCCTTTGTGTCAACAGTAACAGTAGCACCCTTTCTAAGTATTAGCTCTAGTGTACACTTCTTGACACTTTCTCTAACACCACTATCATGACTCTTTGGTATTGCTAGTTGTTTTTTTAAAGATTGTTTTTAAGGTAACAGTTCAAAGTATAAACCTCATAGGTATCGGTATTATTGATGTGATCAAACTCACTGTTGACAAATGGAAGATAAAAGATGGAAAGACTAGAGGGTATCATCTCTCATGTTTAGTAGTAGTAAATGAATGCTTTCTGTTTACGTTTTCCACGAGACCAGAGGTTTTCACACTTGGAACTACTGATGTTTTGTTTCAGGCAGTTTCTTGTCATACAGATAACCTTGTTCACTGTAGGACATTTAACAATCCCCCTGGGCTCTGCCTGCTAGTTGACAGTAGTACATGCAGGCACCTAAATCTTGCACAAAAGACACCAAATTCTACCTCTTGCAAGTTGTACAGCTCACTAGCAGCCACCACTACCTACCTACCTCTGTGTTTCAGTCAAGCTACACTTAATGATTGCCCAAGCACAACTCACTCTTCAGAATCTCTGTTTCTACCATATGCTATTTCTACTACAGCTATTCTGCCCCGTCTCTTTGTGCTTGCACACTCCCACTTACCTCTCATGTCTCCGCTCCAGAGGCCCCTCCATGAACCTGACATCACCCTCCATTGTCCCTTTGCTGACCATGTGCGGTTCCCTTGTGCTGTGCTCATGGCTCTATTTCAGTGATGGGCTTAGACATTTACTTCTGTACTTAAGACAGAAACTGTGTATCTTTCGTCTTTGTACCCCCTGGTTCCTTAAGTAGAGCCTAGAATAGCCAGTTTTTCAGCAGATGAAGGAATAGTTTAGCCAAGGGGATCCACTAAGAAGGGATTGATGCCCAGAATGAACAATGTGATTTATTCAGTATCTTATGAATGAGATGAAATAGTAAGCTATTAAGGAATTGAAGAAATATGATTTGTCTTGAGGCATTTTTATTCCTATTATTATTTTTACAGTCTTAAGCTCAGATGTCTCCCAAATGAAAACAGTCTTTGGCTTTGCCTACTTGGGGGGAAAAAGGAGAGTGGAAACTTGCTGATTATTCATTTAATTGAAAAAACACACAATTATCCAAATTGGTGATTCAAACCACAAGAGCATGTTTGCTTGAATTATTTGGTTCAGCTTCTTAGAGTAATTGGATCAACTAGATTGCTCGCTACCTTTTTCTCCTTGGCCTGTGAGTCCCCTGAGGTACTGTTGACCACTTCTGAGACGTGTTTAACAAGAACACAAGGATTCCCATGCTTCTCCTCATGCATACACCAAGACCCATGCAGCCGAAAGCAGTAAATACTGGAACTCCGGGTCTTCAGAAGAGATTTATTCAAATTAGTTAGTGTCCGTATGTCCCTCCACTCAACTCCACTTATCCATTGTGTCAGTGAGCTGCCTGCTAAGCACCGGGTCCTCTGCTATATCCGAGTAACAAAATACTGGTCAAGGAAGATGTGAGCTCTGCTTTGGTGAAGCTCAGAGTTTAGCGAGACACAGCAACTCAATGATAGAATGTGATGGGCCCAGGACAAGCAGAAGGCAGGAGCTGCAGAAAGCACACTGAGAGTACTGGCTCCCCTAGGGTTTGTTCAGGAAATCTGAGCAATAGCTCCTTAGATATAGCCTGGTAACCGACAGGAACATTAGCTCAGAAAGACTGTATCAAATTCACTTGAACATTGGCCTTATTTACCATCTATTCCCACTTACCCTGTCCTCGGGAACAGCCTGAACAGGTTCTGATGGCCACACAGTTGATGAGGTCAAAATTAACAAAGGCTGTATTAGAAATCACCAGGTCCCACCTTTTGGGAGTCTTAATTCCAGCTGACATACATATTCTTTCCTGCGATTTTTTTTAAAGAATAAAAACTAGTAAGAGCTAGCCACTTGAAATATAGTTCACAATGTACAAATCAAAATAAAATACAAAAGCAATAGACTAAACTTAGCATAACAAGGTCTTGTGGCTAGAATAGTTTTTAAAAACCCTGCAAATCTTCATAGTAAAATAAAAAGCAAACAACTCAATTAAAAACAAGCACAGTAAAGAAAACTCTGAAAGTCATGTCCCTAACAAATATGTACGGGTAGCAAATGAACACATGAAAAAAATGCTTCACGTGATACATATTAGGGAAATGCATACCAAGATCACAATAGGATGATACTGTATTCCTATTAGAAGGCTAAATAAGAAATAATCATGACAGAAAATCCTGATGAGGGTGAGAAGCAACCAAAATTCATATTCTGTTGGTAGAACACAAAATGGGAAGCCACTGTGGAAAACAGTTTGGCAATTTCTTACAAAGCTCTATACAATTATATAAATGCAGGTCTAAAGGACGTGTAAAACATGTAAGATAACTGTACTGTCAAGGTACACTTTTAGATACATTGGCCACGCTGGATTCTCTCTCTCCCCGCCCCTTTCTCTCCCTGTTTCTCTCTCTCTCCACCCCTCTCTCTCTCTCTGTCACTTTTTTGCAATTATCTGTCTTTCATATATTGATACATATTGAATTTTTCATAGAAGAGAAATCATGGAATATTTAAGCTTATGTATTGGAGTTACTTCACTTAACACTAAGGTCCCAAGGAGTATCCATTTTCCTATAAATAACTCAAGTCTGTCCTTCTTCGTGGCAAAGTAATACTCCACTGTGTATAAATACCACATTTTCCTTATCCATTTATCTGTTGATGGACACACAAGCTGTTTCCAAGATCTAGTGATCACAGACTGTGCTGCTGTACACATTGGTGTGCGCACACCCCTGTGGTGTGATTTCTTTAACTCTTCTGGGAAGTTGCCCAGATGGGGAATAGCTAGATCTGACAGAATTTCTATTTTTAGTTTCTTGAGGAACCTCCATACTGATTTCCACAGCAGTCACGTCGGTATACATTCCCAACAGTGGAGAAGGGCTCCTCTCTCCCCACAGCCTCACCATCATTTGTTTTTGGTTGACTTCCAGATGGCAGCTACTCTTTCTGGAGTGAGATGGACTCTAGTTTTCAATTAGAGTTTTCGAACAGCCGGTGATGTTGGACATTTATTGAACATTTGTATTTCTTTATTTGAGAAGTATCTGTTCATTTCAGATGCTCATTTCTTAACTCAGTCTCTACACTTGGGAGGTCTAACTTTTTAGTTGTTTATATATTCTAAATATTAGTCCCTTGTCTACAGAGGAGTAGCTGGCAAGATTCTTTTCCCATTCTGTAGGTTGTCTGTTCACTCTGTGGTTTCCTTTGCTGTACAGAAGTTCTTTAATCTGCTGTGATCCCATTTGCTGATTCTTGGTATTATTTCTCATACAACTAGGGCTCTGTTCAGGAAGTCTTTGTGTACACATATCTTCAAGAGCTTTACCTATGTTGCCTTCCAGTAGATTAAGCATTTCTGCTGTAAAAGTTCTGCGTTGTAAGAATGGTGGCGGTGGTAATGGTGGTGGTGGTGGTGTTGGTGATTGTGGTGATGGTGGTTACACAAATTTACACGTTAAAATTTCAAAAATGGAACATTGGAAAAGCCAGTTTTGCTATATTTAGTACAGAAAAAATGAACTTTAATTATACAATCTAAAACAAAGTAAACAAAAATTGTTTCTCTAATACTTTCCACAAAATCTCAACAAACACCATTAATTTAAGCTGTAGCTGCTTCACCGTTCCACTGTTAAAGAGTTCCTTATTTGAAGACCACTGAGTTTTCCCAAAATCCTCCAACATGAAAAACAGTGTTAAAAAATAAACAGAGCTAGTGTACAAATCAGAGGAAAACTAAAACAGGGGGTTCTGAGAAATGAATAGATTATATCCATTGAAAAAGGCCTAAAATATATTTTTTTTTATTTTAAAGAGAGTAGTAAAAGAAAAAAAAGAACAATAGCAGCATACCTACATCACAAGCATAAATAAAGCAAAGCAAGAACATTAAAAGTGATACAGGGTTTCAAAAGAAAATGATAGAAATTAACAGTGACTGTTATATTGCATATTGTTATCTTCAACTATGTTGCTCAGATTACCAGATATAAGAATGGAAGATTGTTCAAACCATTAGGAATAATTCTACTGCTAATATCTAATAGTATATTGAAAGGAACAGTTAATGCTTAAAAATTTTTTATATTCTGATCAATTTTGCATGCTTATATCTAGTAATTTGAGCAACTGATTTGAAGCCTAAAAATATTTTTAAAAAAGAGAAATGGAAAAATGCAATAGAAAAATTGAGGAAATATCCTAAAATGTAGAAAAAAGACAAAGAGATGGAAAAATCAGAGTTAAAAAGATTAGGAAGGAAATCCAAAAGGCCCAATATCCAAATACGAATAGTCTAAATAAAACAGAGGAAAACATAGAGGAGACAACTTCCAAAGAAATAATTGAACAAAACTTCCCAGAATGAAAAGACAAAATTTTTCAGACTGGAAAGTGCCATGCCATACCTAACACAGTGGCTGACACAGAATCACACCATGATGTATGTCGGAATTGCAACATGAGAGCAAGGATTAAAAAAGCTTCCAGAGGATAAAAGTTTACATGTAAAACACCCAGAATTAAAGTATCTTAGAAGTATTTGTCCTCAAGACTAGAAGCTAGAGAACAATAGAATATCATCTCCAATTTTTAAGACACTCCAGCATTATGTAACTGATAACCTACTAGTTTAGGGGGTTTCCATAATCTAAAATAATCTCACCTAAATTAGATTATAATCTAAAACAACTACCTTTCAAAGATTTGATTTTTTTCAGAAAGTTACTATGGGCTATGCTCTAAAAAATCAAGTAATTTAACCAAAAGCAAACAAGACATGAGAAACAGGAAGGGGATTCTAATACTAGAAAGGAATGAAGGAACTCTCCAGCCTGTTGGTGAAGGTAGATTCCAGGACAATGCGCCCCTAATCTACTGGGTAGTTGCAAGCACTCTGGATTGTTGCTTGTATTATACACCAAAGATGAAGACATAACGTGTAACCACTAATTTTACAGCTTCACATATTTTCAACAGAGATAAACACCAAGACACATACAGTAGAATATGTATAAAGTACAGCCGTCAAATGCTTCCCCATAGTAACACCGCTGTAAAAATCAGGGGTACAGTCATAAAATTCCATACTGTATAAGACGGGAACTTTAAATTGCTTCAAAACACAAAGATACGGGTGAACCTCGAAGACTTAATATTATGCCAAAGAAGCCAGGTGAAATAGAGTGGCATTTTCTATGATTCCATTATATGAAATTCAAAAAAAAAAGAAAAAGAAAAAGCAATTCTCTGTGGATAAGAGTCTGAGTAATTTGGCTGCGGATTTGGGGACAGGGCTAGGAGCTGTGAAGGGCAGGAAAGAGTCTCCAAGGAACTGGTAACTTTCTGTGTATTCAGCTGGGTGGGTCTAAAATGACCCCGAAGCCTCATGCATTCAGACGCGTCACACGCGGAAAGTAACTGGATCCTGGGGCAGAGTTGAAAGTGAAGTTCCAGGTGGTGCCTGCTTGGAGGGGGTTAGTGGGGGCGTATCCTAGAAGGGTGCGCTCCTGCCCGCAGCTCCTCCCTTCCCGCCCTCTCTGCGTCCTGAAGGCTGGGGCTTCAGCACCTTCCCTCCTCCGTGTTCTTCTGTCGCGCCACTTCTGCTTCGAGCCAAGCAACGGCGGAATGACTCCTCTGAAACCGCGAGCAAACATACATGGCTCTTCTTTACGTTGCAGGTGTCTGGAATTTTGTCCCAGCAAAGGGGAAAGCGACTAGTACAGAAAGTTAAAGTGAATCTCTACCAGTAGCAATCTGAATAATACTTCTCCTTTGGCGGGGGACCGGAGGGCAGCTTGGAATGAGCTTGAAGGGCCTTCTGAGCAACTGACTATGGCACTCTTGATCTGAGCGGAATGCACACGGTGGGTCTGCCTCATAGAGATACACTGAGCTCGCCCCTCTGGCTTGTGCACTTCCTCCATAAATGCTGTATTTCCATAAAACATATACTTTAAGAATTAGAACAAAAAGAGAAAAACAACATAGGCGATGAGAGGGTAAATGAAATTAAAGTAGAAAAAAGTATTCGAGTTGTTCAGGTAAAATTCAACAGTGGTGAAGTAATTCAGACTCCATTAAGACAAACAAGATTGTTAAAAATTTAGAGCCAGTAACTAAAATAATCACAGCACAATGAAGAACTTTGGAATGAGAAGCTATGCAAAGATACAATGTGGTTCAAGACAATCTGAGTTAGAAAATGCAAAAAGAGAAACAAAGGAAATGGGCTGCCAGCACAAACCACAAAATAAGATGGTAGAAAAATTGCAAATATTGTGAGAGATGTCGCACGTGGATCATAATTGAAACTACAGAAGAAAGTGAGATTCGTTCCCGGGAGAGGAGGTGTGCTGAGAAAAGTTCCCTGCAACAGAATTTAGAGAAACAGAAAGTTAAGAGTTCTGAAGAGAAGGAAGCAAATATACAGGTGAAACTGGGAAGGAACCCTTAGAGAAAAAGGAAGAAGAAAAAAGCATGCCATCAGCACCTGCTTGAAAAAGATATTTTTAAAGTAGTATCATCTGCTCAAATTATGGCAGCAACAGAGGCACAGCAATCCTACAGATGCTTCAAAAGTAAAATGACCATAATTGAAATCCAAGTCCAGACATTTCCGGGTGTGAAAAGAGGTGTCAGTTAGAATGCTGGTATTAAACAAACTGCCAAACTGAAGACACGTAGTGATGCTATGGAATATGTATTTTTCACGTGTATTAAAATTAGTCTACCCATGGTAACATCAAGGTAATGTTATTAGGTCTGAAAATACCAACTCATACTCACATAAGTATGCTTAAAGGAAAAAAATCCCTCCTAGTGCATACCTGTGTTTACAGCAGAAGAATTCAGAGTAGCAAAGTCTTGGATGTAGCTTTTATGTACATGAACAGATGAATGGAAAAAGACAATGCATTTGCAAACACGGAGCATGACTGCCCCTTCAAGATAAACTTGAGTTACTTGTAGGAAAGTCATTGCACCTTGGGTCCGTTATGTTACGTGAAATAAATCAGACACACGGCTTGAATATCACATGGCTTCTCTTATGTGAGAAACCCGAACTGTAAATAAAGGGCAAAATAAAAGACCAGTGATAAAAGGTGGGGAGATAGACCTTTCTCAAATGAAAAAGGGATCAAGAGATGGGTCGAGGGCGAGGCGAAGAGAGAGCTAGGAACTGTTCTGTACATATGCAGCTACATAAGGGGTGTAAACATTATTACTACTAATGTGTTCTAGTAAAATTTTGAAGCACATTAATTAATTAATTAAAACACTTATTTCTAATGGTAAAATCTTCCAGGAGATATGTGTGTTTGAGAATATGACTACTTATGTAATTTTCTGCTACAAATGGGAGTGGAAAGTCTGTAGATGGAAAGGCCTATAGACTTTTCTTTTGAAAAATCTCAGTGCCCAAAAGAACATCAGGCACAAGATACAGAGGCTACAATCATAGCTCAAAAGCCACAGAGAAGTCCAGCACCCTCATTTTTTTAAAAAAGAGCTGATTACTGGCAATAAAAGAACTCCCAAGTAAAGCTGAGAAATGTATTAAAGATTAATGGCCGTGTTTGTTTTGATCCTAGGGTTTCTCCCAGCCTTTAAAATGCTTTTATGTTTTTAAAAATGAATGTTATTGTGTGTGTTTGAGGTTTATGTGGAATACATTTAGACTGTAGAATAGTTGTAGTAATACCAATTGAACTACCACCTCACACTGCTGCTTTTGTGATAAGAGCACCTAATATCCACTAATTTAACAAAAATCACTAGTAAAATACAATTGTGTTAACTATAGTTCACACATGCATAGATTTCTGGACTTGTTTCTAATTGCAAAGAGCAGACACACTATGGTAACCATCCTAGCATAAGTATAATTCACCAAATAATCCCACTGTCTTAGACACTGGTGGGTCTAGCTCTAGTCTTTCATGGAAAAGACTTCAGAGTATTGTGCAGTCACTAGCACGAGCCCACTGCAAAGCCATTTTCCACCTGCAATGAGGAGCCCCTGGTCAGAGGTTGGTGATGTCAGGGTGGGTGCAGCTTCTCAACCCCAGTCATGAATCTCAAGCTCTTGTTTGACTTACCCAGAGATGCCCTTCACCTATACGTTCAGGGGTTCTAAATGAATCATGTTCTAGGAAACATCTAGCTCTGAAATTGTATAGATTTATGAGTTAGAGGACTAATCAGTATCTAGACTTCTCTGGAACAAAGCTGTTTGACATACTCTGTCAGGAGACTCTTGTCCTGGACTTACTCACTAAGAGTTTAAAGAGCCCCCAGCTGTACCACATTCCTCTTGAATCACAACCTGGGGTGTGATTACTTTTGTCTCAAGATAAAGATCCTTTGTCATAATTTAGATCTTATGTCACTTTCTCATTAATTATGATGTATATTTGACATCAGTTATTATGTGGTAACATTAATTTACCAGGACAGTTAGTGACACAGTTTGATGGACATTTTGTTTTCAGCACCCACTCTAAGGTTATTTCTGGGAGTAAGGCTTCGATACACCAGCATTACAGAATCTAAGTCTAAGTGCTATCTTCTCATGAAAACTGTGCAACCTGAAAAGAAGAATCACCTCTCGAGGTGACGATCTTTTCAGACAAAAAGAGAAGTCAGGTATTTACCATCTCAAAAGAATAGCTGAGCAGAAATCCAAGAAAAAATGAGAACCAAAGATAGAAACACATAGCTTAATAGAAAACTATTTTACAATCTTAGTATTTTTATCTATAACTATTAAATAATCTCTCATGGAAGTACAAGAGTCAATAAGTATTAAATTTCAATCGGAACAAACTGAAGAGACTGTTCTTTCCAGGGCTCCAGAGATTCTGGAGTCATTCTCATAGCAATTTTTATAACCATGTGACTGTTAAGGTGCATATGACTCTCGTGCTGGAGTATCTGGGATCACGCAGGGCCATGAGCGTGGGACACAAGTGCTCTACCACTGAGCCGTTGTCCACCCATCCGTGTTACTCTCTTCAGAAAGAATGTGGGGAATCCACTTTCCTACAGCTCACTGAAATTGAAGCTTCTTTATGACTGATTATTACTCCATTGTATAAATATGCCACATATTTCTGCATCCATTAATCTGTTAAAAGATATGTGGGCCACTTTCAAGATTTAGCGTTGACACCATATTGTTAAGTGAAGTAAGTCGCACACGTAAGCATAAATACTGCACGGTTTATGTGATGTGAGGAACCCAAAGTATGCACAATTAAAAGAGCACAGTGACTGATGGGTGAGAGCAATCAGGAAGATCTTTAGTGAAAGGAAAGGGAATGGAGGGGGAGGGGGAGGACGGAGGCGAGGGGAAGGAGAAGGAAATGGAAGGAAGAGGTGTTATGGTTCAAGCACAAACTCTGCGATGAGGTTAATCTCTATGCCCTAACAAAAGTAAATAAATAAATAAAAGAGCACGTGATAGTTAATAAAGGGCTGAAGCGTAGGAAGCCAGAGGCAGTCACAGACTCCCTGCAGGAGGGCCGGAGGGCTCACTTAGAGAGCGCCCTTTGCCTCACCTACATTCTGGTGCCCTGGCATTGCGACAGTGCAAGTGCCATTGATGGTCCTGTTTTTATCATGAATTATGCAGCTACTAGAGAATAACCTTTAAAAGCTCACTGTGCTACAAGAAGCCATGCACATTTTTATTTGTTTTTAAATTTTATTTTAAAGAGAATGATGAAAAGGAACAATAGGAGAATATCAGTAACAGACAAAAACAAAACAGCAAAAACAATAAAAATGATACAGAGTTTCAGAGCAAAACGACAAGAATTAACACTGGCTGTTACGTTACACATTGTTATCTTCAGCAAAGTTGCTGAGATTACCAGATGTAAGATGCAAGGTTGATCAAACCATTAAAGAGAATAACGCATAAAAACAACAGAGATTCCTTCTCACCCTAGAAAGAATGGCTATAATCAAGAAATCAACCAATAAGAAATGCTGGAGAGGCTGTGGGGGAAAAGGAACCCTTCTGCACTGTTGGTGGGAGTGTAGACTGGTGAAACCACTGTGGAAATCAGTGTGGAGATTCCTCACAAACCTAAGATTAGGAGTCCCACTTAGCCCAGCTAGTCCCCTTCTGGCTATTTTCCCAGAAGAATTAAAAACATCACACCACAGCAATATATGTGCACCCATGTTTATAGCAGCACAATTTGTCATAGCTAAATCTTAAAAACAATCCAAATGCCCATCAAGTGAGGAATGGATAAAAAAGATGTGGCGTTTTTATACATGGAGTATTACTCAGCTATAAAAAAGATAAACTCAAGGCTTTTGTAAGTAAATGGATGCAACTAGAGACCACAATAAGTGAAATAAATTAGACCCCACATGTGTAAGCATTGTGTTGTCTCCCTAGTGTAAGAACCTGAAAGAGTAAATAAAACCCAAACGTACAATAGATATTATGAAAGGGAAAGAAATTGCTCAAAAGAAGGAACAACTAGGGTGAGAGGAAGAAGAAAAAGAAAGAAAGAAGGAAGGTAATACACACACACACACACACACACACACATATATATATACATACATACATATATATATGTAGAGAGAGAGAGCTGGGATAACTATACTGCTGAAGTCTAATGGTTTATTAAAAGGGACAGTTAATGCCTAATTTTTTTCTTTTTGACCAATTTTACGCGTTTATATCTGGTAATCTGGACAACTCATTTAAAGTCAACACTATGAATATAACAACAATTGGTGAATTCCTACCATCTTGTTTAGTGAAGCTCTGTATTGTTTTTAATGTTTTTTCTGTTTTTATTTTTTATTCTCCTTAATGGTTTGATCAATCTTGCATCCACATTTATAACACTAGATTCAACCTATTCTTGGAGCACCCTGCTGGAGTAAGGACCACACTAACACCATATTGGTGAAAGGGCCAGTGAGATAGCTCAGCAGCACAGTGCCTGCCTAGCAAGTGCAGAGTCCTGAGTTTGATTCCCAGTACCAAAAAATAAATAAATGAAACAAAATATTGGTAAAGGAACTTGGCAAACCACAGAGCAAAGAGACACCATCGAGTCATGCTCTTCCACAATCTTTGTGAGTTTAGAGAAACTGAATTAAATTTTAGGTTTAATGTTGAATGTACATATATAAGAAGTCCAAATTGCAAATAAGAATTTTTCAACCTATTCATGACTGCTATAATTTGTAGGGACTCATAAGCACTGAAACCCTAAATATATTTTAAACTTATTATAAATATCATCATTGTTACAAATAAAAAACTCCTTTAGCTTTTACCAGTACAAGATTCACTAAAAAATGTTATTAAAATCCCATATCCTGAATGCCCAGGGAGCCCCGTACACATGGTTCCATTCTGTGAACAGCCAAAATCCACACTAATGCACTTACCTTGTGGGTAAAATGACCCACGAATAAACTGTCAGTAACTGAGGTGTTTGCATCATTTTCCAAGATGTCAATTCCAAAATCTCTACAGGAATAAACTTGGAAGTTCTTCAGGTGAAGATTGCTACTTCTGAAAATCTGTAAGAGAGTAGCATACGTGATGGCAGAGGTCTGAGGCTGGGCTTTCTTGCAGATTTCCTGAAACTGCTTTAATTATTGATCATGAGCATATATGCGTGCCGTGGCCCATTTAAGCTGCTCTCGTCCATCGATATAAGTGCACACACCCCAAAGCTGCTGTGAGCTCAGCACTAACCAGTCTCCTTTGGTTAAACCCTCTCTGTACTTTACATTTCTCCTCATAATATGCAACATGTTCAAAGGTCAAGGTGAGTTCTCAGTGTATTTAAAATAGTCCAAATCACAAAATTAATGCATAAAAACACAGAATCAAGGACTCCAGTGCTTGACATTAGTTCAGTGCAGTGTATATTAACTCTTACAGTCAAAAGACTGTGGACATGAAATAAGTGATTTGTCACAACTGCAGACTCACTGTGTATGGATCCAACATGTAACACATGTTATATGCATCTTCACATGTGACAACCTGGGTAAGTGTGCCCAGAGGGGGGTTAAGTGGTCACAAAATTAGCATGGTGGTGTTGAAAGAATCTCACTGGCCTTACAAACACAGCCACTGGTTTTCACCTAGCCCTGATATTAACTATGAGATCTTTGGCAACACATCTCGTTGGTCTTGGTTCAACCACCTTTAAAAATCAGAGTAGAGGTCAGGACTAGAAATTAATTGAACACAATCAACCATTTATTTATTAAATGCCCTAACTGGAAGTCTCCTATTAACTAAGGCCAAAGTACCCTGATTTATTACTCTATCATACTTTTTATATGATGATCAGTCCTTTTCCCAAGAATTTTGAGTTATGTATGCAATAAGCTTTTTATAAAATGACAGTTCTTTGAAGACAGATTTATTTGAAAATAGGTATGATCTCTACTGACAGCTTGACAACTGTTACTTAATTACAGACATGCACAAATATACCTATTTGCAAATATATTAAAAAACAACTAGCACCTAGCGTTGGCAAGGGAACATGAGGATTTTAAAAGGAAACTAACATACAACTGCAGAATACACCTATTTTTCACACAGTTGTACAGTCTGCTGTCACCTTTCCTCTTCTAGAAAAATTCCTCTGTATTTATGAAGCTTGGTGAAAGGAGGTATTTTTCTCAACTCTGATTTAAAATAGAAATTGAAGGATCAGTTCACTTGATTAGAATCCGAAAGTTCTTACTTGCGCAACTTAGGAAATATTTTATCCCTTAGGTAGTTTTATCTTCAAAAAGGAGTAAAACTAATGGTATACTATCCCAAAAAGTTTAGGTAACTAAATGAGAGCATGTTCAAAGCTATAGGTATAAACTTATGTTGATACACAATAGGAATTTTCTGTTCAATATCACTAATTATCAGGGAAATGCAAATTAAAATCACAGTAAGATATCACATCATACCTGTCAGAACAGCTATTATCAGATAAGTTTTGATACTCCTTGTTGGTAAGGAAGTAAATTAGTACAGTCATTGCTGAAAACAATGGGAAGTTTCCTCAAAGAATTAAAAACAGAACTACCATACGATACAGCAATCATACTATTAGATATATATGCAAAGAAAATTAGGTCAGTGTGTCAAGGAAATGTTTGCACTACCATGTTCATTGTACTGTTCACAGTAGTCAAGAAATGTGATCAACTTAAATTCATCAACTTGATGAATGGATGAAGAAAATGTTATTATGTATAGATATCTCTGTATCTATACCTACATCTGTATCTCTATGTGTATCTTTATCTGTATATGATGGAACACTATTCAGCATTAAAAAAGAAGGACATCTTGCTACTTGTGACCATGCAGAGAGACTTGAAGGACATTATTTTCAGTGGAATCAGATACACACAAAAAGACAAAAAGACACATGCCGGCTCTTATATATGGAATCCAAAAAAGTCGCTCACACAAAAAGAAGAGCAAGATACTGCGGGTTGACGTTTAAAAGGGGAAGAGCAGAGATAGAGGAGGTGTTGGTGAAAGGGTATAAAATTTGAGCTCAATATAAGGGATACTTTCACGAGTACAACAAAGTAACCGTAGCTAATTAGTTGTATTATATTCTTAGAAATTGCTGAGAGCAGACTTTACGTGTCCTTATTACAAAAAAAGGTATATGAAGTAGTGTCTATGTTAGCTGACCCAGTTAACCTCTCTTCAGTGTATACATGTTTCTAAACATGATGTTGGATATGTGAAATATATACTTTTTGTCAATTAAAAAGTATTAATTAGTAAAATGAAATTAATCCAATGAGGAAAAAATGAGCATTTTCTGAAGTAGCTAGACCCTTTCTATTTCCCACCATTAGTGTTTAAGGGTCATAATTTCTCCCCGCCCTTGACAATCAGCTGGTGTCCTTTGTATTCTAGGCACCCTGGTGGGTAGGCAGTTGGATCTCACTTAACCTTCTGTTTCCTTTTCCCTACATACTAGTGATGTCAAAAATCTCTTCATTCGGTTGTTGTTCATTTGGACATGTTCTGTGGAAAATTCCTATTCACATAATTTTTTCATTTTTAATTGGGTTATTTTTATTGTTGATCCATAACAACAAACTATAATGTTTCTATATTTACACTGCAATCCCCTTGTCAGATGTATGATTTGCAAACAGTCTACCAGTCTTATAGGTTGTGTTTTCACCTTCCTGATGGTGTTCTCTGAAGTATTATGGTTTTAAATTTTGATAAAGTCTAATTTATCTAGTTTTTTCTTTTATTGTGCTTGCTTTTGTCATCACATCTAAGAGTCCTTTGGAAAATGAGAGTCATAAACACTTACTCCTATGAGTATTATACTCTTTGCTCTTACATGGAAGTCCTTGACTCACTTTTATTTAATGTTTGTAAATATTACAAGGTAAAGGTCCAACTTTTATTTATTTTGCAGTATTGGGATAGGGCCTTCATGGTGAACTACATCCCCAGAGCTTTTTATTTTTTTATTTTAATACAAGGTCTTATTAAATCACTAACTTGCATAGGCTGGGTTCAAATTTGTGGTCCTCTAGCCTCAGTTTCCCAAAGCAGTGGGATTATAGGTGGAACCCACAATAGCAGCTCCAATTTCACGCTTTTCTGTGAGGCTATCCAGGCATTGAATGGTCTTGACATCCTTCATGAACACTGACTTGATCATAAATGTTGGGTCTATTTTTAGACAGTCAGATCTACTCCACTGCTCACTGTGTCCTTCTGTCCAGAGCATACTTGCCTTATCACTGCTTTCTAAGAAGCTCTGAAGTAGCGAAGAATAAATCACCTAACTTCATTCTTCCGGGATTGTTTTAGAGATGATCACTTTTAAAATTCCCCCGCTACTCTGCTATTTAGTCTCTTCTTCATAAAAGTGAAACTCCAACGATATTCTCATTATCTGAACTTTCTGACTCCTTCAATTTGAAAGAACAAAAGTTTAATCTATGGAGCTCTACTTTTTCTTTATTGGGTTTAGCATTTCTGATTGCAGGCTCTGAAAAATAGCCAACTCCAGTAGGCGCGTTTTAATTTATTTGTTTCTTAGGTGGTTTTCTCTAGAACACAGCTACTGCGGAGCAGGATGATGGCGCTCAAGCCCGTTTCTTGGTATAGAGGGCGTTCCATAGATGCTGCTGCTCGATTGGCACTCTAGCACCCAAAGGGCTTATGGGAAACCAAGCATCTTAGAAAATGAAATGAAAATGAAGCGCTGTATACAGTAGGGAACCCTGCATCCTAACTACGCACTTCCTCTTTCACAGTTGTTTTCCTTTTCCTCATGTTGAATATATGAAACAAAGTTTTAGCTTTTTAATTTTGACTCGATTATATGTTTTTGTTTTATTTCCTGCATGCTCTATAAATCTACTTCTGCACCTATGTGTCTTAGGCTGCAGATTTCTAACTCATGGAGACCAAATATTTTCTCTATATAACCTCAAATGGTGGCCCTGGATAATTTGTATATGTTGCTATAATCAATGAATGCAAAACTTCCTTACAAGAAAGTACTTATCACAAGAAAAAGAAAAATGATTATGATTTCAAATGATTTCAGATGAACTATTTTCTTTTGAAAAAGATAGAAGAAAATTTAATTTAGTGATTTAAAGTAAAAATGGAAGCTTGAGCTGGCATTGTGTTCCAATGATAAACCACACTTTTTTCAAGACTGAAGTATATGCTACTCAGGATTGTAGAATATTACATGCATAAGACTTGTGTCTAGGTTCTGCACATGGTTGTGCTGCTAATCAGCTGTGCAAGGGCCAACAAGTCCCTCTACTTTCTGAGCTATAATTTATTTATTTATTTTTTGTTCTTGAAAATAGACTTAAATATTTTTTATTTATTTTAAAAATAAAAGAAGGAAAACATTAACAAACAGACATCCATTTACAAAATAGCATAAGAACAATACAAGCAATACAGAGTTACAGAAAAAGAGGTAGGAAATTACCAATGGCTGTTGTATTTCATATTGATATCTTCAAAGTTGTTTCTCAGGAAAACAAATAGAGACATGCAAGATTGATCAAGTAATTAATCATTAGCTATTCCTTTCAGTAAAGCAATAGATGTCAGTAGTACAACTATGTTAGCTATCCTGTATATACATATATAATTTCCCCTTCCTTCCTTTTTCTTTTCCCACACCTCAGTTGCTCCTTACTTTTGAGCATGTTCCTTTCATTTCACAGTGTCTGTCATACCTCCTAACTTTTATTTACTCTTTCAGGTTCTTCCACTAGTGAGAAATACATTGCTTATACATGGAGGTCTTGTTCATTTCACTTACGAGTATGGTCTCTAGTTGTGACCATTTACCTATAAAAGCCTTGAGTTTATCTTTCCTTATAGCTGAGTAGTACTCCATTATATAAAAATACCACAATTTTTTTATACATTCCTCAGTGGATGGACATTTGGGTTGCTTCCATGATTTAGCAATTACAAATTGTGCTACTATAAACACAGTTGCACACATATTGCTGTGATATGATATTTTCAGTTCTTCTGGGGAAATACACAGAAGGGGAACAGCTAGGTTGAATGAGACCTTCAGACCTAGTTTGCTGAGGAATCTCCAAACTGATTTCCACAGTGGTTTCACCAGTCTGCTTTCCCACCAGCAGTGGAGAAGAGTTCCTATTTCTCCACAGCCTCACCAGCATTTGTTATTGGTTGATTTGTTAATGATAGTCATTCTTACTAGAGTGAGATGAAATCTCAGTGTTGTTTTAATTTGCACTTCTCTAGTGACTAATGATGTTGAACATTTTCTCATGTATTTATTTGCCATTTGTACTTCTTTATCTGAGAAGTGTGTATTCATCTCAGGTGCCCATTTAAGGATTAGGTCTTTGAATTTGAGGGTGCTGATATTTTTTAATTCTTTATATGTTCTAGATAGAAGACCTTTGTCTGAGGGATAGTCAGCTAAAACTTTTTCCCCAATTTGTGGGTTGGAGCCATAATTTATTTTCTGTAAGCAGGACTAGGAAGGAAGAATAGGTGAACCTCCTAGACACAAATCTGATCCCTCTTAGGATAGCTGCAAAGTCGCATATAGGAAACTACCTAACCCTAGGCTACTGATGAGGAATTCGTTCATTTAACAACCACTCCACACAATAACTATGATGTCACTGACTTCTTCAAACTGTGACAACATCGTAATCCTTTCCTCAGTAAATCAGTCCCATTTCAGTAGAGGTGACAACAAATTATAGGAAAAAAAACAAATAATGGTTTTAATTTTGAAAAAGCTTAAGAAACTTACCTGAGCACCACCTGCACTTCCCCAAACCTGGAAATTCTGGAACAGAGTGGAACCAGTGTCTTGATCCCAAGATGGCTGAAACTTAGGATACACAAAGAGCCCAAACCTTAAAAAGTAAAAAAAACAATGAAATTAAAATAACTACTATGTCTCTAAATTTCCACTTTTTCTCATTGGAATTACAGAAGTTTTTATACATATTTTTAAGGTAATGCATAGTAACTACACATAACTATGGGTAGCATGTGATAATGTTCCAATACTCAAACATATACTAACATGTACCATAATGTTTTCATGGTCCTGCCTTTCTGGTGGGTAACACTGGGCAGCAGCAATCTCTAGATATTTTTAATCACACATCATAAAGACACTCACAGTGTGTAAGTTTTCCTCTTTTCAACCAAGTCATCTGAAGCCTCTTCTCCAAGGCTG
Source organism: Dinomys branickii (assembly GCA_004027595.1). Lineage (NCBI taxonomy): Eukaryota > Metazoa > Chordata > Mammalia > Rodentia > Dinomyidae > Dinomys > Dinomys branickii. The sequence continues at coordinate 19,824 of PVLD010018258.1, read as the reverse complement.
ATCTCTCCACTGGGCTCCTGAGCCAAACCTGCCAGCTTCGTATGGCCTGGCATTACAGTTGTTCTCAACCACTTTGAAATTTTAGTATCACCTCTCTCCTTTCTCTCCCTCTCACTCTCGCTGTTTCTCTCTCCATCTCCTCCTTCTTCTGCATCTCCTCCCTCTCCATCTCCTCCTTCTCTTCCTCCTCCTCCCCCTCCCTCTCTCTCCTCCCCTCTTCCCTTCCTCTGGCATCCTCACTAGCTACCAAAGGTACCTTCCTGGTTTTTGCAGGTTTGTCACATGACTCCTTTCTCTTTCCTTAACCATCAAATTTTTCTGATCAAAAACCTTACAGTTACTCTCCATTGCCAAGACAAAGAGGCAACCTAAGTGCCCATCAAGACATGAATGAGTGGAGAAAATGTGCTGTAGGCGCACAATGTGACATCATACAGCCCTCATCTTTTATTTTTTATTTTTTGGTACCGGGAGTTAAACTCAGGACCTTGTGCTTACATTCATCCTGCAAAACAAGGAAATATTGCTATTTGTGCCAATGCAGATGAAGCTAAGGACAATGTGTTGCAGAGGCTGACAAGACACAGAAGAAGAAATGCTACCCTTTTACTAGAAATCTAACATATTCAAAGTATCAAAAACAGAAAATAATTCCCAGTACCAAACAACAACAACAACAACAAAAATAGAAAACAAAATGGTGGTTACTACAGGCTGGAAGGAAATAAGGAAGTATTAGTCAAGGGTTATAAAATTTTACCTATGAGAGATGAGTAAGTCCAAGAGATATACTGTACCTGTAGTACCTGTAGTTAACAGTACGGACTGTATAACCACAATTTCACAGCGAGGCTTTACATCTTCTTACAGGGGTTCTGGCAATAATAAACAAGTGAGCATGCCAGGAAAAACACTTTTACAGTTGATAAATACATTATGGCACAAGTTGTAGGTTGGTTTCCTGGGTGCATATTTATCTTCATTCTTATCAAGCTGTACAGCCAAAGGTGTACAGATTTTTGTATGTCAATCATACTTTTTTTTTGGTACTGGGAATCAAACTCAGGACCTTGCACTTGCCAGACAGGCACTTGTGCTGCTGAGCTATATCCCTGGCTCTTGTCAATCATAAATTTAATAATGTGACTTAAGAAATATTTACACTGTAGCATAACCAGATCCCAAACAGATGCTAAAAGTTACACCCTCTAGAAGTATTCTACAGAAAAGTGATGAATCATTGCCGTCACACCCCAAATGCTGGTGACCTTTCCTCGTTACCTTGTGCAGGAATGTGCGGCATTCTGGGAGAACGAGAGGAGTGGCGCTCTCGATGTCCGGCTGGTCCCAAGATGAAAAACGTAGCCATCACCAGCAGCATAAACTCTGTTCCCCTACAGAAATTAAAAAAAAAAAAAACAATTATTCCATGTGTGCTAAGGTTGCCGAAAAGGAAGATTCTTATCTGCACTTTGTATTGTTTGTGATATATATTTACAATATAGAATGGTACTTGCTCACTGGGGGGAGTTTGTATGAGCACAGTCACCTCCGATCCCTTTGCCCGTTCTTCTCCCAGCGCCGACCCCCTCCGCATCCCCAGGAGCCTGCCTGGTAGTTTCCTGCTAACATACTGCCCTTGTGTTATTCACTGATGTATAGCTTAGGTGTCCCACATAAGAGAAACCAACACTTACACCAGACTTCATTTAGCAAGAGAGTCTCACGCTGAACCTCTTTCAGTTGCACTTTTCTCTGTCAAGATGAAACCCTCCTCTTGTTACCCTTTCTCTGGGCAGCTACAGGTCAACTCTAACTTGCCCATCTCGAGCTGTATCTTAAATGAAGGCCTCCTTTTAAGCTTCTGCGATGAGGTTACAGGGATGCTAACCAGAGCCTCTCCCCTAGGTTCTATGCAAAAACACACACCAGCTCCCGTGACTGCCCTCTGCCTCGTGCCTGCCCTGCCGTGGACTGTTTCTCCTCTGCTGTGCCTCCCTCCTTCCCTCAGAGCCAGCCAACTATGGGTTAAAACACGTATACACTGTGAGCCAAAACAAACCTCCCCATCTTTAACTTGCAGGTGTCAGGTATTTTGTCTTAGCAACAAGACAATAGCTAAGACAAGGGACGGGGGGGGCAATATTGTGCATCTAAAGCGCTGTAAGGTGCTCTAATGTCTTTGATGCAGATGATCTCTGACCCCATAAGGAGAACTGCCTTTGTGGTCTCAGAAAGTCAACCCAGACAACCTAGTCACTCAAACTCAAGTCCTAGAAGACCTTCAAAGAGGAGAGAGACACTAGAAAGACACTGGCAAAGGCCCAGTGGAGAAAAACTACCTAAAATAGGTTCTGTTTAAGCCAGTAGTATTCAAGTCCCTTCCTCCTGTGAAAAGGGGGGACAAGTGCCGTGGTCCCTACAGCCCTTCAGTCTCTTGGAAGTGTGGGCCAGCACTGGAGTTTGCTCGGGAGCCTGGCAGCCTAACTGGCGGGAGCAGCCAGAACCTGGCCAGGGTGCCAGCCTGCGCTGACACAGTCACCAGTAATCACAGCTGTTGACCAGACCTTAGTTTGTTATTTGTCATGGGCCCAAGATTGTCTTGTCCTGGCTGTTTGTAAATAGATGGTGAGTCCTCTTTTTTTTACAGAGTTACAGAGTGTTTTCTGCTCTGTGGAGAGTTGGTCCACACTCCACAGCACTTCGTCATTTGGATTCTGAGCAGTTCTCCAACTTCCTGTGGCCATTTACAATTCTAGTCGCATGTTCTCCCATGTGGTACTCAGCAAAACTAACTTTTGGGATATCACTGAAATATTAAGTTGAATTACATTCAAAATGCTAACCTGACTTCAGAGAATCTGCGGCATCTCTAAGACATCAGTGATCTTGGGGCACTTAGCTTAGTGTAGTAGTGGTCAGCCAAGGATAACCAGGGAATGTTTGGAAATTTCCAAAGACAGTTTTGATGACCACAGCTCAAATGCTAGAAGAAACTGTTACTGGTGTTCAGTAAGTGGAGACCAGAGATGTTGCTAAACAGAGGAGCGAACCCATCACAAGAGATGATTTGGTCCCAAATATCAACTGCCACAGCAGACGTACTTTTTTCTTCTGTTTTCTTTTCCTTTCTTCTCTTTCTTTTCTTGTCTTTTTTTTTTTTTTTTTTGTGAGACAGGATCTTACTATGCAGTTCAGGCTGGCCTCAAACTCACTTTGTAGCCCAGGCTGGTCTTGAACTCACAATGATCCTCTTGCCTCAGCCTCCCGAGTGCTGGGATTACAAGCATGCTCCACGACACCTGGCTAGACATGCTTTTTTCTAAGTCTACATTGGAGCTATGCATTACCAAAATAATTCACGCCCACTTGCCAGTATCCTATCTCCAAAATTGGTCAGAGTTCATATCTGCAATATAAAACATGGTCCATTACAATGAAAATGCTTTAATAGTCTCTATGAGAAGAGTATTTATATTATTTAAGAGAACATTGACTAGCATTAAATCAATTATCTCAATTCTTCCCTTGTGTTAGAAAACAGGGTATACACTAATAAGTCTCAGCCATGGGAAGGAGCTCTATCTCTGAGTTGGTAAATGAAAGTGTCCAACAGAACTCTTCAGCACTGATGGACACACACAGTCACGATGACACAGCTAAAACCTTTCCCAGAGCAGTACATGTGTAGATCCACTTCCCAGATCACCCATCCCTAGAGACTATGAGTCCACTACACACATGACCTCGCCCACGACCTGTAGTTATGATGCGCAGAACTGAAGAACAGAGAGCTAAAAGTCTGAGAGGGGGCATGGTCCTTGACCACCCACCTTCTCTGCAAATATATGAACATTGAGAAATGTGCTTCAAGCTAAAGGTGATCATCTCACTTGGATATGTACAGCCATTTCATTACCAGTGAAATGTGAGTTCCTTGCCAAGACTTCAGGATAAGGAGAAAGTTTCCAACATTTCAAAAATATATTCCAGGAGCTACATCCTTGTTCAGCACCACTACCAGGAGACATGTTCGGAAGGCAAGCGTGCGATTCCAGTGAATGAGTGGATTTGCTGATTCAGCTGCCAGAGTACCATTCCCAAGGACGGAACATCTGATACACAAGCTTTCCAAATGCACTGATAGTCGGGCAGGAGATTGCAAGCGTGGTCTTCCGTTAACCGCTAAGGCTCCCTTTTCTTATGAAAAAGGCACATCAGCAGTCAGATCACGTTGTTTCCTGGCTCCTTTACCGGCAGTTCCAATCAGGTATGCTACAAACGACTCACATGTTTATGCAGGCAGCCAGCGGCTGGTGGGGAAGGGTTTAAGGCAAGCAGGGAATTCTGTGTGGAAATCAATTCTTTGCGGAAGTCGATGTATTATGGACATTCAAGCAGGAGAAATTCCAGAGAGAAATTAACTGCCCAAGTAAGCCAGCTCCTTGAGGTGTGTGTCTATAGTCACCAGAAAAAAATGTGAGTTAACCCTTCAGGCAGCTCTTAAATATGCATTACCTATTGAACGGGGAGAACGAGAGAAGTGAGGCTGGGCCTTTAGTTCTAGGCCTTCACAGTCTTCCTTATGAAATTGATTCAAAACCAGAACAAATTCCCCTTAAATTAAGTGAATGTCTCCAAAGGGCTCTTCTTCAGGGTTTTTCCACGGACTATCCTAAACAAAAAGTCTGCTCCTAGACAATTTCCAACCACTACACAAACATGGGGAACCCTGAATCTCTCAAGTGTGAGCTATCCTACTGTCTGAGAGCAAAAGCTTTTCAGCCTGAGGAGATGGAAACAGGGACACACAGGTTTTGGGTTCTGAAAAGACAGATATAAGGAACTCCTGAGAAAGAGGCCAGGGTCGCAGAGGCTGGGGTCGCTGAGGGGAAGCGGGCCAGGCTTGGGGTCAGTCCTGTCAGAGGCTACAGGGATGAGGGGAGAACTGGCGCTGATCTGGTTTTTGAAGAGCCTGGCAAAGGCCTAAGAAAGAGTGTAGGAAAGAATGCCACAGGACCTGTGGAGGCGCAAACGCAATACCACACGTGAGTCCTCATCGTGAAGGCACAGAGCTCAGATTTTGCCTCTCAAAGAAACTGCCCTGGATGTCATCCCACAGCAGCCTGGGCAGGAGGACGGCAGACCCCTCGTGGGTGGAAAACAAAGGAAACGCTGCACACGACATCCCTCTGTGCTGCACATGGTCCAAGGTAAGTGAACTGTAAAGGGGACTTCCTGGAAGCCAAGGTGAGTTCCTTTCCGTGCAGCTGAGAGTTTGGTCCTAACCTCTGAGTCAGGGCCGCTCAGGAATAATATAAAACCACAAACTCTGGCACAGACCTGAGGGCCTCTTCCGCTGCCTGTGAGGTCGTGGATTTCAAAGGTAGACTCATGTATGTGGAGAGTCTTTAGGGTTTCCAGTTGGTTGCCGAGATCAGAGGATTAAAGTACCTCCTTCAGTTAAGAGCACCACACCAACACCAATGTAATGCCTTGGTTTTGACACTGTTCCACGACCCTGGTTATGTCATCATGGGAGGAAGCAGGTGACCAGCACACAGAAACTGTTATATTTTTGCAACATCTTGTGAGTATGAAACTATTTCAAAATTTAAAGTTCACAGTAACACAGACAATCCTAATTAATCACAGTCACGCAGTGATATGCAAGGCTTGAGTGCATTCCCTTAAGAGATTTCTAACCCTGAACCAGTGATGCAGCAGGACATGACAGCCACAACCCATGAAACAGCTCCGTGTGGGAAAGGAATCTCTCTCCTGAGTTCTTTTGCAACAAAGCCATATTTCTAGCATATATCCACCAAAGCAGTAAGTGCATCACAGGACATACTTCATAAACACTAATGTCCTACTTGCTCAATGACTAAAATGATCTTCATGGGCCTAAAAGATCAAAAGAAGCTCATAACTTTTAGGTTTTCTCCATCAGCCCTGCTATCGTTAATGCCTTTAGTGGTGGCGCATTCCAGAAAATAGAAGTAAAAAGCCGCAGCGTAACAGAAAGGCAGTGATATGACTGAAAACAAATGGGGCTGGACTTTGCAAGATCTCACACCGGAAGGCGCGACCCACAGAATCCAAGTGATGCCGCTGATGAAACCTGTGTTGCCGTCGAAGTGACTTTGGAATATTAGAATCTCTCCTTTCTTCTTTAGCCTCCTTCCTATTCTTTGTTGATACATTTATACTAATATTTATTCATCTTCTACAACACAATTTTATTGAGCAACTATTATATTTTGGACATTGCATTAGGGCCTAAAAGCTAATAAGCAAATGAAAAGATAACTACAAAAGTTTAAGATTATTGAAGATGGATATGTTACAAATATGCCTAGTAAATCTATTGTCACATTACCCTCAGCACGCATCCTCAAAACACATGCATTGCATTTTTAAAATTTTATAAATTACTGTATACATAAGAGGAAAGAAGCAAATGGATAGAAAGGAAAGATATCTGAGGACACAGAAAATGGTTAGTTCTTAGGCTGAGTTTTTCCATTGCCGGGTGTGTATCTTCCTATCAGCCAGTCTGCAAAGGCTAAGGTGATGCACTAGCTTTTCAGATGACTCCAGTGCCTCTTCCTCCCTCAACAAGGGGCAGGACATCTGCCCTGGAGACAATACATTTCCCTCCCAGAGAAAGGGCTATCCTAGCCTCATACGGGAGGGGGAGGAGTTAGTCAGGCGTGAGGGTTTCCCTCCCAGTAGGCATTCCAGGGTAGTTAGGACTGCTACCCAAGAAAGGTGCACAAAAGCATGGTTCTTGAGTCCCCAAAGCTTCTGGCACAGATATGCAAGAAGCCCTAAAGTAAAGTTACATGCAACTTGCCTAGATTTCAGCTTCTTACAATCCATGCAGTTCTGCCTCCTTTGCTTCCTGACATATTAGCCACCCCTATTAGGCACCTAAACTGGTGTGCAAGCGCTGTGCTCAGCATAAACGCTATTAAGAGTTTAAGGAGGGTTGAACAGAAAACCACAACTTTTATGAGGGGTGATTCAGCTGGAGGTAATTAAAAACAGATGAGCAAGGAGATAGACATGCATCCTCCAAGCTCCTCAGAAACATGGCATAATTGTTCTGACATGAGATCCTCAGAGCAGTGCCCTCAAAGAAGGTGGCGCTTAACCGCTTCCATAGACGACGACCCATGAGATAAAAAGAGCTAGAAAAGGGAAGAGAAACACCCTTCTATCATTCTGATGCCATTCTTCATTCACAAATCTATGATTGAACTGCACAGCTAAGTGTACAATTAACTGTAATTTAATTTCATAAAGTAGTTAAAAATGTCCCAAGAGAAATTAATGTTAAGTTATATTAAATAATGAGATTAAAAAATCAGGTCATCAAAGTGTCCCACATCCTCCTAGAATCCTACATGAGCTCATACATCTCATGATGCAGCCTGAAACCCTCCTATAAGGAAATAATATAGCCACATTCATATAACAAGAGAATAAAAAAATTGCTACTGGAATCAGAATAAATAAAAGCAGCATCCACGGTGGATAAGTCAGAAAGATATTCATATTTTAGCTTGGATTCATCTAAATTACCAGAAAATGATCAATATTTACTGTTTTGTGGCACATAGACACTACTTCGGAGGTTTTTAAAATAATTCTCAGAAAACAACTGAACTTATTCCAAAGTATTCCTTTAATAGAGAATCATAAATTAATTTCTTGATATTAGCTTGTGGCAAACAAACATTTCAAACCATATCGCTGACTCTGCTACTCCAGTCTCACTTGCAGTGAGTTTTACGCCCTCTCAGCTCTGAGCCTCCTGGAGTGGCCGTCGCTCTTACCTCTATGACATTGGTGGGGCTACCCATGTAGATTCCAGACGGTGTCAACATTTCAGGACTGGAGAGGCCCTCAGCACCGGAAACACTGATGATCACGTTGTTTCTTATTATATTCCCCTGTTCTGACCAGCCTTGTTTTTAAAAACATGAATAAAACTTAGTGATTCACAAATACAGTTCAAATTTACACAATGCAACACTTTTGATTCTACTAATATCATCCTTGTTGACCTAATGTATTTCATATAGATGTATATGTGTGCTGTATCTTCAAAAAACACTTAGCTCAATAAATTTGAAACATCTAACATTTTTCCATATAAAATACATGGCCATTGTCAGTGGGTTACAATAGATTTAAAATCAGTTTACATATTTACCAAGTTTTCCTCTGAGAATCAACTCCCAGGGGATATATCTTCTCTCTATATGTGTCCCTGCGAACAAAAACTATGTTACTTCAGCAGATTTGGTGCCACTCAGGAAAACAAGGGACACTGCAACACTTTCCTTGGCTGTTGGTTGTTTTGATTATGTGTGTGTGTTAACCTATGAGTGAGATAAAGAAATATAGATCATACAGATTTTTAGTTCAGGAGTATCCTGCATCAAAAGTTCACTTCCACTAAAATGAAGAACGAAAAAATAGTTTATTTTACTTCCTAGGAGGAGTCTCACTAACTGACTGGACTCTCAGATGCTGTCAGCCCCAGCCTTGCTCCTGGGAGATTGTCCACCAGCTATCTGCACACTTCGTTCTTCCCCTGGAAGGTCTGGAATGTTCCGCCTCACCAGGCTGAGCGTTCTGGAGGACCAGCAGCTCTCACGCTCAATGACTGGAATGGGAGAGCACACAAGGGCCACAAGACAGAGATGAGTCACTTAAGAAGTATCAGCAGGGACCGCTCCACAGAAACCCTTATTAGACCCTCAGTGTTTGTGTGGCTCAGTCTCCTCTGTCATTTCATGATCCCAGATGCACAAACTTGTTAAACAGAGGACTTTCCCTGGAATACACTACGCCCCTCTTGCAGTACACTAGATGCCAAGAGCCTATAACTCAATATCCAAGCCCCAAAGGCTGATTCCTCCCACAGTTCCTCTCTTGGGTCATGAATGTCTCTCTCGTTTCTTTTTTTCTGTTAAAATAATAATGTTAGGGTGTCATCCTGAATTTCTGCAGGAGGCTTTGTGCCTTACACAGACAAAGGTAAGAATAAACCAAGTAAATCCTACATCTGTTACTGTGACTCTTTGTGCTTGTCCTTTTCTACTCAACATGTTTTCCTGCTCCTAATCACCTCAGGCACTCTTAGCTCTGCCTTTCAGAGCTCAGGTAAAGCCAGTTGGTGTAATTGACATTTCCTCAGTGAATACTTTGCCTCTCGTGATTAGAACATTTGTAGAGTTTTCTTTTGTTCTGTTTTATTCTGTTTTTTGAGACAGGCTCTCACAAGGTAATCTAGGCTAGCCTTGAACTTGAAATATAGCCAAGGCTGGCCTTAAATTTGTGATCTTTCTGCTTCAGCCTTCCAAGATCTGGTATTGCTGGTGTTTACCACCATGCCCAGGTAGAAGCTTTGTAGCATCTATAGCAACATAAACAAAAGATACGTTTTTCTACTAACATCAGAGTTAATTTAAATACAAAATTAACTATTATTTTGTATGTATATGTTATTTTGTATATTAAATACAAAATTAACTATTATTTTCCAAATATAGCTATAGACTCACTTTTACTGAATCTGATTTGCTTTACCATTTTGATACAACTGGAGACCTTTTGCTCCTTTACTGATTCATTTCCTTCACCTGGCAGACCTGCCGTGTGCAAGTCAACATGCTAAACTCTGAGGAAGCGGTGTCCTCATGGAATCTGGTGGTAAATCGACATTAATCAGATGATCATAACTGTAATGGATAGTTTCAATCAAGAAGTGCTGATTGGTGCTTAAAGAACTTAAATAGAAGGACTAGACTCAGGAGGAAGATCTAAGGGTGGGTGGCTTGAATAAAGAAAAAGAGCTGTGCAAAACCCTTGAGACTTAAGAAATTATGCTTTTTCAAAAGGATAAAATAAAATACATCAGTGTGACTAGAGTACCAAGGGACAGAGAATGAGCAAGACAAGTTTACAGGGATTAACAGAGACCAAAAAAATCACTGAAGCAATCTTTCAAATGATATTAAAATCTTCGTTTATATGCTAACAGCAATAAGAAACTCTTAAAGGGTTTTCAGGGGAGGAAGAGCGTGACATAATTTGAGATTTTTCTAGGTTTTGCAGTGAACTTTAAGAGACAAAAAGTGAAAACAAGTGACCAGTTAGAAGATCCTGAAGCATGAATGAATTTGCAAGCCACAAGAGCAATTAAGAACAAATTTAAAGACTTTTTAAATCTTTGGCTACCATTCAACTTTGATAGCCTAGGAGACTGCACATGCACATATTGAAGTGACTTAAGATTACTGTGAAAATATCAGGCAGTAAATTTTAAAACTTCCCATTATATATTAGCTGAACTGAAACTTTAAAAGATCAGTTTCTTATTGACAAAGTTTAGTAAGTCATCCAGTGAAGACTAAAGTTTAGAATTTTTAACCATGGCATATTTGTAATGATCAGAAGGTCAAAGTTCTGTAAATTGGGAATTAAAGATTTTAGGAGAATTCCCTGTGAAAAACTAGGCATCCTACTCAAGAATATAGAAATTAAACAAGTTCCTTCTACTTACCCACCAGCAGTGCATGGCCTAAGATCTTATAAAAAACATTCCTGTCCACCTCCAGGCCCCAGGTCCTGCCTAGGTCGAGGCCTCTACTGAAAGAGCTCCAAACTGTGCAGCCCCGCACGTAGGAACCTGAACAGGAAAGAGTAAAGTGGAAATCACAAGTAGATCTCAAAGCCTCCTTGCATTCTCCTAACCATATCCAAAGCAAACTATGCCATAGCTAGGAATAGTTTCCTTACAGCAACAAAACTCAGAAGCTGAGTTGGAAGGGGAAACCAAATCAAGAAGATGGGCAGCTCAGGCTAATAGCCCTTGAAGATAAACAGGTTGAAATCCAAGGATCAAATCTTAGAAAAGAAAATCATCTGAGAAAGAGAAAGTAGGGCCAAACCACAAAAGAAGCCATGGCTTTCAGGATTTCCACCGGACCATCACCTTTGGCATAACTTTTCATCACAACATGGTAAATGAAAGTGCAAGGACTGTGGAGAGTAATATTTGTGCATCAGCTCTGATCTTTCAAAGCTGCATCTTGATAAGGAAGTATGATCATTATTTCCTGAGCTGTATCTTATAAACAAATTAATATTTATAACTTGCAAAGCAATGATATTCTTAGCCTAAAGTGGACAAAGATTCCTATTCCAAATTGTTAGCAAGACCAAATGCTGGCCTGATAATCATGATTCTCACATTCAAATATGAAAATTTTATGAAGTTAGAGGGAAAGTATCCTCTACAATGCTAAGTGGAATCAACATTTAGGAAAATCATTGCCCTGGATCTAGTCTTTATATCTCTGGCCCCTGAACTGGATTATACAGTCTAGATCAATGAATAAATATTTCCTGAGCATCAGCTATAGTCATCCTGTACTCGATGACATTTCAGTCAGTGACAGGCTGCATATACAGTGGTAGGTGCCTAAAATCTAATGGAATGAGAAGCTCCTATCACTTGGTGACACGGCAGCAGTCAAAATGGTGAAGCACAATCCATTATTCATGTGCTTATGATGCTGGTGGAAAACAAAACTACCGCACTGCCAGTAATATAAAAGTACAGCACATATAATAATGGAGACTACGCAACACTTAGTAATGATAATAAACAACTATTTAACTACTTTATGTTTATTATTTTAGAGTATAGGCCTTCTACTTAAAAAATTAAAACCTTTGCTGTAAAATAGCACATCAACAGCAGCTTCATACATCTCACGTTTACCTCCTTTCTGGATTGCACTGACATTAAAAAACAAAAGTTTATTACTTGAATAATAACTATAAGTTCTGTAAATGGACTCTAATATTATCACCAGGTAGGAAGACAGGATATATGGGTGCCACATTTCTACCATATTGGTTTATGGATTATTTTGACTCTTAGAATTGGAACTACACCGAAATTCTCCACTATATTGTCTCACAGACCATGGGTCTCTATATTCCTCCCAATCCCAGCTCCTTTCATAGTAGGGACCCTTATATTACTGGCAAAGGATGCACCCTACTGATTAACCTCACCATATCCACTCCTTTCAGAACATTATCTGCTGCAGGTGTTTTTCTAACTCTGAATCTCTCCACCATATGGCTTCATCATAATGTGCCTGTCCTTTGGGACAACCAGTGAAAAGTAATGCGTCCACATGGCTCTTATGGGTGGAATTCAGAGACTGGCAAACCCCTTAAAGTACCATGCAAAGATTCCAGTGCCTCCTAACTCTAGCAACTGGGGGAACTGACCACACAGGGTAGGGAGCCTGCAGGCTGTGAAATAATGAAAGATGCTTTGGTTAGCATGCCAGAAGCCTCTAACACCAGAGTCAATGTGTTACACCTTGTCATACAAAGAGATGTGTCTTTATTTCATCAGGGACTTAACAGAAGATGATGTCTTAATGCAGTGATTTCTAAATATCTGTTTAAGCATTGATGGAGCTGGGGATATAGATCAGTGGCATAAGCGCCTGCCTAGCAAGCGCAGGGTCCTGAGTTCAATCCCCAGTACCGCCAAAGACAGAAAAAAAAAACAACAACAAAGAAAATGTTTTCCTTAGGGCTGGGGATATAGCTCAGTGGAATAAGCGCTTGCCTAGCAAGCGCAGGGTCCTGAGTTCGATCCCCAGTACCGCAAAAAAAAAAAAAAGCACTGAGCCCTTCCGCACACAAAATCAAATATACAGAAATTGATAAAAGGATAGTGACTCTACAAACAAGGTGAGGTAAATTAAATGAATTTTGAATAATGGTGTTTCATGTCCAAATTACAACTTGTATGTGACTACTGTTCTCTCTTTCAGTGAAGCTGGTGTCTGCATCAAATATTCTGCAGCACTGCATGCAGTAGATAACCAAAGAACAGAGAAAAGGTCACAGAGATACAAACTGACCCAAAGCAATAGGGACGATGTGGTGGACTAACTAATGGTCAACTTGTAACACCAGCTGAATGGAATCAGTGTGGTGCTGAATGTGGAAGGCCAACCCCACCTGAGGATTGTTGCCAACAGCATACAGAGAACTGGCAGGGAAGGTCGCGCACTGTTGATTCTCCTAAAGAAGCTTGTCACGCTGACTTTCCTGATATGAACTTGGCTATTATCATCAGAGGAGCTCAAGTCCTCATTGTTGCTGAAGATGGCTGCAGTTCTCTCTGAGGCAGCCCTGGTCCCTACCTTGAGCATCGCAGATCCTTCATCCTGCTGGCTAGACTTTCTAGCTTCTACCACTGACCTTTGGGCCTTCCCAGTGCACATTTGGTACAGATTTGCATGAGAAATTGCCATGGGCTGTAGGTTTTCAGTTGAACTAGTGCAGGACATTGTCATGGGGTCCAGGCCCTCAGCTGGATTCTTTGGGTCTCCAGTGTGTGGACAGATCTCCCACATCCTTTGGATTTGACTCTTTGGGTGAATATTATAAAATAATCCTATAAATTTTGTGTCCTGTATTAAATCTTTTCCCTTGGAAACTTTAACCATAATAAAACTTTTGATCACGTTAGGAACTATCACCCTAAAGGATTGGGATAAATAAACAAATAAGTGGAAGATTAGGATAGATGTGCAGATGATTTGAAAGGGGAAAAAATAGTGGATCACTCGCAAGGGGCTCCACCTTTAATGTCTACAAGAATCACTCTGCCATTAAACTCAGCAAAGGTTCAAATACGTTCTCAAAGCCCATGGGCGGTGCAAACCTGACCTGATCTCTTCAGTTCAGGCATCAACGTCTGAACCTCCTAGAGCAGCACCCTTTGAACAGAAGCACAGCTGGAAGCGTGAGCATCAGGTGTGCTGACGAATGGGAGGGTCACTCCAAAATGCAGCTGTTGCCCTCCTTACTTAGTATCTGCACTCCTTCGCTTCTGTACATCAGCTTTGGCGCTGCAGCTTTGTCCTTGAAACTCCTCGTCTCTCTGACCTCCGTTTTAGAACTTTCACTGGCACATCTAATCGTATTCTTTTTTTCTGGTTCTGATTTTATTCATCACAGAGGGGTGTTCACCTGCAATTGTTGCTTCATGCTCCATTCCTGTACCTTCAGTGTTAGCTCAAGGTCTGTACACATGTCTGCTCCATGTCCTTAGGAAAAGTACTTTTGTCTGCCCCCTCTCTCAGGCAGAAGACTCCTCTGAGTTAGAGGACAACTTCCCACAGAAATGCCTTCTCCTCTGCTTGGGCTCCCATAATACATGGTGCACTAGTAAGGGACAGCAGCAGAATACAGAGCACGGGTACGTAGAGCTTACTCCACGTATCAGTGATGCTTCCACATTTTACGCCTGAGAGGACTCCCTCTAGAATAACAAGCTGTGCATGTTTAAAATGAAGATATGCAGGCTCCACTGTAAACACTACACATGATTTTTTAGCTGCACCAAAGCTGAAAAACACTGATGTTGAATAAAAAGAAGTATCCATCTACAAATCCCTCAAATCCCACACATCTCCTGCTATGACCCAGAAGTGCCTCATGGGAGAAGGCAGAAAGTAGGAAGTTTTTGACCCCTTACCTCTCATTGCTCCCACAAGAGTGATGGAACTCAGGTGCTTCTGGAAGGCTTGCCCCACATCTCGGAACTGCACCCCCTCCAGCTGGACCCGGCTGGGCTCCTTCGCAAAGGACTGAATGATGACTCTGGCCCCCAGGTCCCTGGATCCCAGCACCTTCTCACTCTTGGAATACAAGCAGTGCTGCAGAGTCCCTGCAACACAGAAAGAAGTCCGGGGACCTAGAGCAATAGGACATGCTGCTGGACAAATCTCTCTGTTTAGAAGCCACTTCCAATCTTATTTTTACTTTGATTCCCCTCTGTGGATTATTAATTAAAACACATGATCACCACAACATGACATTGCCTTTATTATTTCCAGAAACTCCTAAAACAGTCATCTTAATTACTGCACAAAGTGACAGATTATAACCCACATAGCCAAACTAAGGAGATGATTATTTTAACACATGAGATTCCCTGAAGGGAATATAAAATAAGAAACCATCTCACAACTTCTGTTGCTACAGTGTTGGCACTTCAGGATCCATAGCCCTTTCTGTAGACATAGGACATTTAGTGATGTGAACTAATCTCAGGATGAAGAGGAAATCATCTCCTGAATTGATTCTTTATTATTCATGTTAACAAACCAAGGAAGTGGCCATCATGCAAAAACTATATGTCATTCCACAGTGAATTCCAGAATCCAGTCATTTGCTAATACCCAGGAAATTAATATATAAAAAGTAAATAAAGAAATGCTTTATTTATGCATGCTTTATCACTTATGTCGGTAATCTATGACATTCTCAAATGGCCAGGCTTCATATTATAAGATTTAGCTAGCTTATTCCATACTTTGATCCAATGCAGAAGGCTAAGTGACCTATTCTGAGTCTATTGTAGCTACCCTTAAGATTTATGATGAAATCAACAATGTTTTCCATTAGGAGCTAACAGATTTCTAATGGCTCAAACCTTCAGCTAGGCATGGTGGTGCATGCCTATAATCTCAATATTCAAGAGGTTGAGGCAGGAGGACCACTGCAAGTTCAAGGCCACTCTGAGCTACGGAGTGAGACTCTCTCTAAAAATATATATAAAATAAATTTTTAAAAACTCAAATCAAAAAGCATGTTCTCACTGGATCCATGATCAAATTCAGTGTTTTGCCAAGTATGATCTGAGAAAACCTCTGGGAGACTTACCAAGAAAATGTGAATGCTATGTAGATCCTACTTCGGCAAAATTGTTAAAGTTAACTGTGAATCAGTTCTAACCCGCTATTAGCTAGACATCTTTTACAGAATGGCATAGATGTGAGGCAATGACTTGGATGGAGGAAGGTGAGGCCGAGGACTCTCTCCACACCAACCGCATCACTACATTATACCTACAAGAAACTACATGCAGATACCACCACATTTTTAACCGTTTTTCCTTTGTTCTGAGTTTCAAACATTAATGGACATCTCTAACATGTTGGCAGCCTGCCATCTCCGTTTTGATATGTGCAAATGTAAATGCCTGACCATCACCCTCCCACCCCAAAGCACACCCCTCCTCCCATCTCAGTAAACAGCCTCATCATCCACCCAGAGCGCATGCCTGGAAGTCATCCTTGACACCCACCCCATCCTGGACCAAAGTTGACAAATGATGTCTTCACAACATGTGAAAGCCTCATAATCTACAGCCTGAGAAACCAAACCATAATCTACCAAACTAACCATCCCTGAAATCGATGCTTAATAGACACATCAGCGTGATTCAGTGCCTGCTCTTCTGCTAGAAGATAAATGAACTTTTCCCACCGTTTACCAAAAGTAGGCAGTAGTTCACTCAAAAAGCAAACCCCAGGAGAGGGAGAGCAAGTCTAATCAATGAGAATGTACTCCCTGCGCTTGTGACTCTGTCACTTGGGATTTTTTGAACATCTGAGAAGCCTAGAACCGAAGTTAAGAGTATATCTAACCTGGAAATGCAATTCAGCTCTCCAGTTTTCATTCTTTAATGGAATTTATCCCCCATAAAAATAATTTATTATTATTTCATCTTTTGTGGGGGTTCTCTTTCACAAGCTTGCTTTGCAATGAAGAGGAGAATGAAAGGACCATTTATCAAGAGCATTCTTAAAATTACAGAACATCACGGACATCCAAAGGCCAAGAGCTTATTCTGTTTTTAAGAAAATCAACCCTAGCATTGCCATGTGTCATTTGGAAATGGTTTTTTTCACTCATGAGACTTTTTAACAAAATACTTCTGTACCTTCTGGAACATTGGTCTCCTGGCAGGAAGCAAGAAATTTCTTCCTCTCTTGAGTGAGATTTCCTGTTATGGTAATTCTCCTGCTAAGCAGAGCAACTGTGACCTTTAAATTTTGGCACTCTCCAACCAGCCCTTTCTCTGTGCAATTGTGAGAATATCTGAAAAAAAGAGAAAGAGGAAGGTACATCCGAGGACATCACTGCAAATTGTAGGAATCATAAGTCATAAGATTATTGCAGTTGTTCCTTACAGATTTACCTCGTTAGCAACTCAAACACCAAAGAGTGATGCACACTCACCGGTACACAAAAACTAAAAAATGTGCTGATCATTGCACTGATCACTTGCTGTAATACAGAGTTCTAGAGACTCCCACGTTACCTTCAAATTCTACATCTCCAGATCACTTTCTATTTTATTTATAAAATTTTCTTATCAAAAAGTCTAGCATTTTTTAAGTTAAAAATATATCATCAGAAGACAGATGTCTAGGCTGCCACATAGTGAGGGTCTTGTCTTCCTCCATGTAACATATCCAAGGGACAATGTATACCTCAAGGGTGACCTAAGATGGAGGTCTGCATGATTCACGGTCCTCACAATAACAATCTCTTCCTGTAGGCTGGCGCCTTCAGCCCCTGTCCCACTGACAATGACAACCTCATCCCCTGGGTGCCAGTCCACAGCATCTTCCAGAGCCAATACTGTGTCTCCAGCGTGGCCAGCTGCTCGAAGATGGGTGACAGTTACTTCTGGTAAGGAACCTAAAGCAGTCCAAAGAAAACATGCTTAGACGTTTTCATAATGAATAAGAATGTAAAGTTATACAGAGAATTTTGTGAAAAAGACATCTAGGAAAGCGAGCCTCAGGGTCATTAAGTGTCATTTTTTGACTAGTTGTATTTTTAGTTGAAGATAGGTTTGGGAAGGCAACATTATCTATTCTGCTCTATAAAATGTGTAATAATAGCTATCAGCATAGAGTAGTGGGGTGCGAAAAAATACATTTAGGGCTGCCATGGCACTAAATTTAGATTTGAGCCACGGATTCCTTTGGGTAACAGAGGTGCTCAAAAATAGGGTGAATGTTTAAATTTTTAAAAACTTTATTACAGTAAAACACATTGAAATTAATCTCCTTTGTAAACGCTTGCTTAGAACATACTTATGCCATCACTCTTGCCACTTTCTGAAGCAGCTCTAGACGTCTTCACTTGTGGGTGTCATTAGCTGTGTTGTGGTAAATAACATGGATGAGAGGATGAGTACAAACTGTAACATTTTTACAACTCTGCCTTTCCCAGTGCAATTCACCCTGTTTTAAGTCACACTTCATAAAGAGACTCATGAACAAGGACTCCCAGAACTGCTTTGGAAAATGGCAAGACTATGAGATAAGTTTGTTCAAAGCAAGGGAGAATATGTTGAGGAAGTTTAATGGCAACGTCTCTTTTATAGCAATAATTTTGTAATTTGAACATTCACCATGTATTTTCATCAAATTATGTACTTTGGGTCCATTCTAATTTCATCAATTAAAAACAGAAGTAGTATGGTGTTCTACCAGAGTTGTAGGAGGATTGTATGAGATAATATTTATGAAACATGTACCCTGAATCTTGTGGCATAATAAACTCTCAACATATTAATAGTCTTTTTTTCTTCCATGTATCACATCATTTATTGAGGATGAGATTTTATTATTTTTTTCTTATTCCAGAAAGAAAAATGGTAAATCCTGACATAGAAGTCTATAACTAATTTCCCACAAGGAGACATTAACAAACCTTGCAAATCATGTAAGCAGGATGGAAAATCAAAACTATTTTGGAATGGTTGCCCTAAGTCTAGATGTCTTAAATGATCCCTTCAAACTCTTAAGACTGGGTATATGTAGAACAGAATTGTCAAACAAACTCGAAGAAAAAATTGGTGATTCTAGGTATCTGGATGTGTATTATACTCTGGCATACCCATACCAAGCAAGCCAGTTCTTAACTATGTGAGATTTAAGAAAGGCATCTGTCTCACAGTTTATGAGGGATTAGTCCAGCAAGGGTCAAAGCAGACATTTTTTAAGGCATTATCAAAAGTGATATTTTAGAAAACACGTGGGTTACTCCCAACTTATTTCTCTCCCCTCAGTGCATTTCCTTCCTCCCTTGTAATAGATCATAATTTACCAGCTCACAGCAAACCTCTGTCCTCCCTTGTTGCACTAAAGTAAAGCAATAATACTTGGATCTCTAACTACAGGGGTGGCCAACAATAAATCATTTTCAAATTATTTTAAACCCTTCTCTTTATTTGTCTGTGTGTGCACAGGCACTTGTACCAATAATGTTGTTCTAGGCTTAGAAAGGTCTTTGGGTTAATGATATAATTTCTGAAATTTACTCAGGCGATAATTTTATTTAAAAAAATTTTACAGAGTTCAAAATTTCTAATTATAGAGCAGGTGAAAATTAAGACATAAATCATCTCGAAAGAAAATAATTTCAATTTTAGTCCTTATTTGTATATCTTAACCTTTGGGAACAATAAAATGAAATAAGGTTTATTTATATGTATACACATATGTGTGAATTTCTCTGACCTATTCGTGATTGTTTATATAGAAAAGTCTTTACCACGCATAAAAAAAGTCTATCAAAGATAAAACACCATCCAACTCTGTGATCAGTTGTTACATACTCAGTCAATATGTAATAGTTACATATCTACCAACATACAAACTAGATGTGGCAGAACCAACAGTAGTAACAACAAATATATTTTTTTTTATTTTTTTATTTTTTTATTTTAGAAACATAAAAGTACAAAAACATATTGACAAACAGACACCCATTATCATAGAAAATAGTACAATCACAACTAATCTATAGACAAGGTGATATGGTCTCAACAGTAGTTGTTGCTTTATCCATTGATATCTTCGAATTGTAGATGTATGGACCCATATACAGACATGC
>PVLD010018257.1:0-39518 GCA_004027595.1 Dinomys branickii | reverse complement strand
AGATGATGGCCCTTTTGATCAGTTCGTTTTTTCTCCTCCCTCATCTCCGTTGCCCTACCACTCAATCAGTTATCTTCCCTGTGATAATAACTGTACTCCTGGGTTTATCTATATCCTTGGACTCTCACCTTGGGAAGAGATATAGCTGCCTCAGACTATACTATAACATACAGGGGTGTATACAAACTGCCATGGTTGGCAGTTTGTAAACATGTCCTTTGTTAGTCCAGCATCTTTGTTAATAGTGGTTTCATTTTTAAGAAAAATTATATACTGTCTGATATACATAAAATAATTTATATATGTTTAAAAGTTGTAAGGGATAATATATAAATGAGGCTTTTGTGAACCCACAACCCAATTCAAAACCTAGAATATTACTAACACTAATGGATCTACCATGTTCCTTCCTTATCCTACGTGTCTTTCAAGCACTAGTGTGAATTTTTGTTTTGTTTTGTTTTATAGTTTATCACTTACATGTAATTCCCAATGATTTATTGTTTAGTGTTGTTTCTGAGCTTTAGAAAAATGATACATAACTGCATTTGGACTTTGGTGATTTAATTTTTCACCCAATATTTTATTTATAATATGAATCTGTGTTCTTGCATATAGCAGTGGCTAATTCATGTTTACTCTATTGAAATAATGATATCAAATTTATTTATCTATTTTCCTTTCAATGGAAAATTAGGTTATGCCAGAGCTTTTGTATTATGAACCATGTTACTATGGAAATCCTTGAGGAGAGTTCTTGACTTACATACAGGAAAATTTATGTGGATATTATACCTAGGAATAAAGTTTCTGAATCATAGGGATTGTAGATATTCAACTTTATAGGACACTGTCTGTATTAGAATGTTTTCTGTTGCTGTAACAAAAACCCAAGGCTGGATACTATACTAAAGAAAATAGTTTATTTAGCTCACAGTGTTGATGGATGAAGTCCAAGATCAAATGGCCAAGCTGTTCCACCTTTGTTGAGGCTCCACTTGGTTGCATCAAAGCATGGTGGAGAAATCGAAAGGAAAATGGCCATACCTAGGAGAGGCCAAGTGAGTAGGTTTCTTTAAAAGAAACTATTCTCATGATAACCAAGCAGGGTCCCATGATAACTACACTAATCCACTCCAAGAGCAGCACCCCCAATGACCTAACCATCTTCCACTAGTCCCCACCTCTAACCTGTTAAAAATTCTGCCATCTCTTAACATCACAACACTGAGGACCAAGCTTCCAGCACATGAATCATTAGGGACACAATTAAACCACCTCCAAACCATAACAGTCCCAGGTATACTTTTCCAAAATAATACCAATTTATACTCTCATCATGAGGTATATGAGTTCCTGTTGGGCCACATCCATATCAACACTTGATATTATTATATTTCGTGATGTAGCTCATCTTTGTACACCAAAATTAACATGCTAATTCCTGACACAAAAGTGTCAGTCAGTGATAAAGTTTTATCAGTACAACTTAATTCAAAATTATGTAATGTCTTGACCTGAATTATCCTAGAATACTGTACAAAACCCAAGACAAAGGCTTACATGCAGATAGGTTTTGGGGCAGAGAAGTTATTCCAGGAACTAGAAGTAGGGAATTGAGGAAAAAAGAGTAAACAAATACAACAGTATATTTTTGAGTTGGCTGCAAACATAGTAAACTGGGGCTTAGTCTTGTTTAGAACTTCTGAGAACTTCTTCGAAACAAACTTAGCTAAAATGCAGTTGAGAATTATCTGGCCAAAGTTGGAAGAGGGAAAATTTATCTCTAACTCCCATTACACATTAGTCAAGGGTTGACTATCAGGTCTTTAACCCTACTACATCCCATAATACATATATGTGTGTGTGTGTGTGTGTGTGTGTGTGTGTGTGTCAGAGCATTCCAAAAGGCCTCCAAATTGCAACATCAAAGAAGTCCTGGGATGAAAAGCAAGGCTAAGGTAAAGCATATCTGCTTGCACATATATGAAGCTGATTGCGGAGCCAATGACCTGAGTACAACATGGGCTATGAGGATATACAGTGAGGCACATATGGTGTTCAGTAATCACAGTGAGTAAATGGCAGAGATGAAAACATGTGTCTATCACGGGTGAAACATTGGGCCTTTGGCACATAGCACATAAACCCTCTGCACTGCCTACTAAATATCTGTCCCTACCTCACTTCTCTGCTAACAGGATACCAATTAGTTCTTCCAGTAGACAAAAATCTATGAATGTAGCTGGCACAGTGCCTCCATGGTGCCATCACAGGCCAAGATTTCTTCTTTTTGATCCAACATCTTCAATGCTAGTTTGCATCTAATGGGTCATTCTATGGTCCAAGATGGTTCCAGCTATCATGCTTGGACTTCTGACTAGCAGCAAAAAAAAAAAAAAAACTGCGGATAAAAGTGGCCTCCTTCCAACCAGGTCAACTCCCTTTATCAAGTTTCCTAGAAGTACCACACAAAAGAAAATGTCTTTTACTGGCCAAACTCAGACATAGGTTCACACTTGGGTGTTAGAGATGCTGCATAATAGATTATTTGCTATATGGATAGCTACCAACAATAAAAGTAGGATTTTGTCCTTAAAAGAGAAAGTAAGAAAACATACTGAATTTCAAACTAGAAGTTTCTGCCAAATAGCCAGAGTTGGGGCAAGCTTTTTATCTATATATGTCATATTATTTTAAAAATGAAAATAACAATACTAACTTGCAAATTAAATATGAGCATTAAAGGAGATAATGTAAATACAATTTCTTGATGCCTGATATATAGAAAATACTTAGTAAATGCTAGCTAATTTCAATTCAGTGTGGTGAATCATCAGCATAAGGGCCTGGTACTGAGCCAATGTACAGACAACTGATCTTATCAATGTCCCTGAATTTATCAGGCCTGAGGGTGCTGGGTGCTCACTCACATCCACACACTCATAAGTGTTTAAAGCCAGAGTGGTGGCTTAGTAATTTACAAGGAAAAATATAACTGTCAGGCAAATCAGACATTCGGACCAGGTTATTGTCTCCCTAAAGGCAATGAACATGTGGCATCATAAGTTTGATTGCTAAGCATGACAGCAGGAAAAACAGAATTTGTCAGAATTTGTTATTCAGTTCAAGTAGTTAATGACATTGGGTTTTGACAGCTATTGTACCCACTTTCATCAATGTGCTAATCTTATTTCATGGGCCAGATGCTCAGGCTAGGAACATGACTGGTAACCTATTCCGCTAGACAGTCCTGCCAGGTACACAAACAACTGCTAGAAAAACCCATCAAGAGCCCAGTATGGTAGTGGTAGTGCACACTTGTAATTCCACCAATCTAGCAGGATGAGGCAGGAAGATCTCAAGCATGAGTCCAGCCCAATGTGGGCAATTTAGAGAACTCCTTGTCAAAATTTTTAAAAATGAGAAAGGACTTGGGATGTAGCTCTGTGTGAAGGCCCTGATCCCTAGTACTGCAAGGGGGTGGGGAAATCCCACCAAGAATGTAGAAAATATGTGAAACCTCTGAGGGTAAACTTAAAATACTATGACATTATAAATGCACATGCTTGGCCTCTACCCCAGACCTATGGAATCAGAAATTATAAGACCAGATTCCAGCAATGTACTAGTAACAATTTCTCCATAGTGATTCCAGTGCATGTTAAACTCTGGGAACCACTGATCTAGACCGACTGTGTTAAAGTACAATCTGTGAACCAGAAGCATTACAATCACTGGAACTCACTAGAACTGCAAAATATCACATTCCACCTTGACTTAATAAGTGAAAATGTATATTGCATCAAAGTTGCCAAGTGACTTGTACTATAGGTACATTACAGTTTGAGAAGTGTCATACTTGGAAATGGTTCATGTTGCAAGCTGAACTCTGACTCTCTGCCATTCATATGTTGAAGTCCTAATCCCCAGAGTCTCAGAATACAACTGCATTTCAAGATATTATTTTTCAAAAGGCAATTATGTGAAAACAAACTTAATATACTCAAACGAAAGCAAGTTAGGACACAGATATGCACAGAGGAAAGGCTGCAGAAAGACATATTGAGAAGTAGGCCATGTGGGAGCCAAGGATAAGCCTCAGAAAGAACTGACCTTGAAGATATCTTTGGACTTCTAACCTCCAGAATTATTGGAATAAATTTTTGCTTTTTAAATCTTTCTTGTCTATGGTACTTAGTATAGCAGTCCTAGCAAATAAATACCTTTTGTAATACAACTTATATTTTCATTGGAATCATCCAGGGAGTTTGTAAAATATTGATACTTGGATCCCATTCCCAAGATGTCCAGTTTAAGTGGTTTAAGGATCAGCTCATAAAGTGGGATTTTAGAAAACTCTATAGGTGATTTTTAATGAGCAGCAGAGTTTGCATGTAACTGATAATGTACACTAATCTTTTGACTAGTGAAAAATTTAAGACATAAGGCCCTGTAATTGTTAAAATTCAATGTCTTGATATTTGTTTATCTGCTTTCCTACCATTTTCACCCCAAACTTGGCTCTTTCAGTAAACATTTGAGGACTCTTACTGGGAAGGAGAGAATCAAGAGTTGAAGCTGGCAATTATACATACTCTCTTCTTCTCATATATCAATTTTAAGGGAACTTTTAATGAGAATGCTTCTAAATATTTTATGAAATTTTTTCATTTGTGTTTTGTTTTTATGCTACTGATCACCCTGAACATATTTTTCTTTGGTAGTGTACCCTCCACAGAAACCCTGTATCATTTTTATTGTTTTGGTTTTGTTTTGTTTATGTATATATTGTTGTTATTTTACTGTTTTTTATGCTCCTTAAAATAAAAAAATCTGATGAGGTGAGTTGTCAGTACCCATTACCTCTCCCTATACACTTCCTGTTCCACTTTGTAAGCTGTCCCCAAAGGTCCCAGGACCCAAATTAAAGACACTTTGACAGATCCTGTGAACCAGTACACCAGAGCATAGATGCCAAACTACTGAGATTTTTTCTTGCTAAACCATTTCTACATTTTCCATGTCCCTGTGAGGTTTTGAAACTCAAATTCAACAGGTCACACAAATGACAAGTCTTTACTGAAAGTTTACTCTTTACAGTAACTAGAGCGTCTGACTTATACTTAGTATAATGGAAACTATAAAAGATTATATCTATCTGTATCTATATCAATATGCTGGCTGTAATTTCTAGAAGTTTACATACTATATTCCTTCAATTTACATTTCTATAATGAAATAACTGAGGCTGGGTAATATTACAAATGAAAGATGCTTATTTAGCTGATAATTCTGTAGGTTCAAGGGCCAATGTCTGGTGATGGCTTCTTGCTGGCAGAGTCCTGAGGTAGTACAGGGTATCTCATTTCAAAAGACAGAGAGTTCATATGCTGTGTGCTCTGATAGCTCTCACTCCCTCTTCTCATAAAGCCACCAGGATCCAATCATGGGGCCTCCATCTTCATGACCTTACTAATCCTATTTACCCCCAAAAGGCACCACCTCTAAACACCATCGGTGGATCAAGTTTCCACCCTTTCAGCATCTCCGGATGGGGACTAAATTTCAACACATGAAGCCTTGAAGAACATACTTAAATTATACCCAAACCATGGCACACCTTCTTCAAAGGTGATCATTTTGTGCCATTAAAATATCTCATACTTCATGGGGGAAAACTGTTCTGAATGTGCTTTTGTACCTTGAATAATATTTAATATTTTATTTGCCCCCATCTTTTATATGAGCACAGATTTTAAAGCGACCTGTTTTTATTACAGTCTAGCAGACTTTCTGATTATTTCCTGAAAACCATCCCTAACCCACCTGTTCATTACCACCTTTCCATGAAAAAAGCTAAAAATCCTGATACTTTGCCAGTATCTTTTGGCAATAAGGGCAGCTAGGTGTCCTAGATCCAGCCAGTGAGATAAAAGGGAGATTATGTTACGGAATTTTGAAGAAAGATGTTTCTTCTCTGACATGAGAGAGTTACACAGGGGAAAGTACTCGGTCCCTTCCTGCCCTGGGTTGTCTTTAAACATGGGCATAATGCCATACTATCTGTAACTGTTATAGCCAACTTGAAACCAGAAAACGAAGATCCTGATCCAGAACCCTAACACTGTTGGGCCATGGAGACCACCTGATATCAGACTTCTCTACATTTAAAGCCAAATTTACTTAATTTTTCTCTTATCTTCAGCAAAATAAATGTTTCAGTGAAGATAGAGATGTTTTTCATAAACACATAAACACAGTGTAGTCTGAGGATACACACTTTGAGTATCACTGAATGAAAATGATTGTTTTCTAGGGGTAAAGAAAAGCTTGCCCAGATCGTATTCAAGGAATGTTAAACCCAATCTGGACCACTGAATTCATTAACTCATATTCACAACAGGCTCCTACTTGGCTAGGCTCCATTAACACAAATGTGAGTAAGACTCTACCTGCCTTCAAAGAAATTTTACTATCTTTACTGAAACGTGTGTGTAGACCATGTGTCACAAGGCAGTTAAGAACTATGATAGAGGTATACAGAGAAGAGCAGGTATGTTAGCAGAGAGGTGGGCAAAGTAACTCATTTTGGAGGGCTCCCTGAGGAGGGCATTGGAACAAGATAATTAAATATTCCATTCAACTCTAAAACATTATCCCTGTGACCTAACTAAACATCTAGTTTCATTCATTTCTTCTAGGGGGGTGTTCATTTTTATGATCACAGACTACAAACCAAGTGACAATTCAGGAAAGAATAATTTATGATCAGGGACTACTCAACCTCAAGGAAAGACTCCTTTACCCACCTCTCTCCTATAAGTCAGAATAAAAACACGGTTTGCAGGGAGTTGTTACTTTACTTCTATACCAGTGGAAATGTTTTCTAGGACAGAATAATTATGTGTAATAAATTAAGATCACCTGTTAAAACTGTATCAAAACAAATAATATTGGTGATAAAGCAATCAGTTACCAACAAGTGACATGAATGCGTGCATATGAGGAGGTTCTGTCCTCTGTTACTTTTAAGTGAAATCTACGAAAAAATATACCGTTTTCTTAGTCACAGAAAACACTTTGCCACTTAATGGTAGAGAAAGGGAAAACATCCTCCCTAAATTGATTTTTCTAAAGCAATTAGTATTAGCACCCCTACACACACACACACACACACACACACACACACACACACACACAGTACAGGAAAAACTAACATGTAGTTTTGCATTGTTAAATCCTTTAAGAAAGAGAATCGCTTCTGACTGATTTTCTTACAAAGGAAATAATAGATTTTGAAATCATCATTGAAAAAAAGGCCAGCAGTAGTCTCCTAAAATTTTCCTTTAATACATTAAAGATAAAATATTAAATAGAGGTCCTTTAATGAACTGTTTCAATATTATTGTGGCATTTACATGGACTGTGCCTCCAGATCATTTGTAGTCTGTCAATAGTGATGAAATAGGTATATAATAACTGCAGTCACCTTCCAGCTCTCGCATGCTCTGGGCTGGAGATGTTCCAATATCCCAACTGAGGCTAGAGTCAAACATCTGCCACCTCGCCCAGAACGAAGAAACCGCCCTGGCAAATGATCCCAGTTCAGTCCTCCAGCTCCCCTATCCCCATCTCTAAGAATCTCCCAGGAAGAAAGTGGGGGAGGAGGGTTGTACGAAACGAATCAAATACCCCTAGTCCCATAAACGACGCATCCGGACATTTGAAGGTACTGGGGAAATTAAGATCACTGCTCGAGAGTTTGGTTTCTCTGGGTTCTAAGAACGGATCTGATATTCTCTGTTGCGTTTTAAAAATCTAACTTTCTGTCTCCAGCGGAGAGAATCAGAGAGAGAGGAAGCAAAAGCAGACAGTGCCACAGACTGGAAGACCCCCGCGCCCTCTTCCCCAGCCACCAAACTGAAGGCATCAAAAGACTAGAAACTTACCTGGCCCTCACCTACACGGAAAGGCGGCTGCTCCAGGCTCTGGAGAGGGTCAGTCTGCAGGAGGAGTCTCTGAAGCTGGAGCTGAAATGCAAACCCCGGGAGGGAGGTGAAGTCCCGCTCCTAACCCAGGGGAAAGAAGTGACTCACGCGCTCAACGCCAGCCTCTCAGCGCCCAGCGCTCCTCTTCGTCCCCGCCCCCAGCAGGTACAGGGACCGAGTGCTGGGAGGCGACTCCTGCAGCCCCTATCTACACATCACAGCTGGACGCCCCCAGGCGGCGGCACCAGAGTCGCGCCAGGCATAGCCCGCCCCTCCAGACAACCGCCCTTTTCCAGCGGAGCAAAGCTTCCCTGGTGGGTCTCCCTGTCCTCAGCCTCCTGTCATCCCAGGTCCCGCTGCCCTAGGGTTGTCCATCTGAACTCAACACACTTGCCATCTGCACACTGCATTGCCAAGGCCCTCCTGCAGGCTGTACCAAGCTGCTTCCAAATGTACGAAGTGTCCTAAGTAGCCCCTACCACACCAGCCTGGATCTCGCCATTGTGGTGGCAACAGAGCCACTCAGCCCAGAGACAGATGCTGCCACCTCGTCAAAGTCCCAAGAATGTCCTTTTCAAATATCTTTCTCCTGGATCTCTACCTTGCAGTACCTATTCTTCCCGGTGCCCCTTTGCCCATCTGACATTTTCCACCTGCCCTCATGATATAGCAATGCCCAGGCCTCTCCACAGTTAGTGGCCACCTATCCCTGGGGTTTCAGTACTGCCCACCACAGCCAACACACAAGTAACTCCCACTCCCAGGAGGCTTCTTTTCTGAGAAGTACTCAGGTCCTGGAAGAGTACTGTGGGGAATAATGGGACTTTGATACAAAGGGACAAGTAGCCAAGGCTCGATCCACGCTGGTTTTCCTAGTGATGCTTCTTTGGGCTAAAGTACACTAGAAGCTAGAAATTATTGTAGAGACACTACTTCCAGCAAACAAGCTCCAAAATTCTGCCTTGGGACTGGGTGTTTTCTAGCAGAGGTCTACTTGTTCTGGAGTGTGTGTGTGTGTTTGTGTGTGTGTGTGTGTGTGTGTGTGTGTGTGTGTGTGTGCATGCTGAGACCACAGTTCTGCCTGTTTCCTATTAAAACTGAGTGGGAATGCATGCAGAATAAGAGTTCCTTGAGTCTTTGCAAGAGGGAGAGATTCTAATTCAGAAAGAGACAAGAATGGGGAGAAGATGGAAGATTATCCCAATTTGAGGGCAGCATTTCAGGTGCCACATTTCCAATATAACTATGGTAAAGAATGGACGTTCTTGCCTATTCAGAAAGAGGATAAACTCCCTCCCTTCACCAGCACGCACCTCTCCTCATACCACATTGCTTTCTGACTCTGACTGTATAGACCTAGATATCGCCTGCATCAGTATGTGTTCACTAGAGGAACAGAATTAATATAATATTTGTTAGGCTTATATCTAGATGCCACCAAAGATTCAGGCACACATAAGTAGGGCTTTGGGGAGGCGACTGGATTATGAGTGTGTGCTACTGCATTAGTCCACTGATGGCTTCAAAATGGTGTACAATATTAGGAGAATAAACTTTGTGGGAAGAGGTGGATAACTGTGAGTATGGCTTAGAACAATACATATTCCTCCTCTTCACTTTGTTCCCCTTTTTTCCTGCCTGCTCTGCCATGGACTGTTTCTCCTCTGCCATGCTTCTTTGCCATATGGTCCTACCTTGAAGCCAGCTGACTATTGACTGAAACTACAAGCAGTGAGGTAAAATAAACCTTTCCTCTTTAACATGTAGGTGTCAGGTACTTTGTCTCAGCAACAAGAAAGTAACTAAGACAATATTTTATAGCTAAAACAATATTTGTGTATATATTTTCATATAATATTGTCTTGGTTACTTTTCTCTCTTTGCTGAGACAAAACCTGATGCCTAGAATTAAGGAAGAAAAGGTTTATTTAGCTCACAGTTTGTGTATATTTCAGTCCATACTCGGCTGGCTCCAAGGCAGAGTGGCACATGGCGGAGGGCAACAGTTCATGGCAGCAGAAAACAGCAAAAGCTACAAAAGCAAAAGGGAGGAGCAGCTGCAAGCAGCCTCTTTCTCTCCCTTACATTGAATGGAAACTACCTGCCCTGAAGCAGGTGTAGCACTCATATCCATGAATTAATCATATACTCTAGAAGCCTGCCCCATGCCATCATGTGGCTTTGGGGTGACACCCAGAACCAAAACAAAACAAATATATATTTAATATAATATATGATATACAGAGGATTTACAAAGTAGTCTTACAATGAATCAGGGATGGGGTATGCAAAATGGCTGCTTGGGCACTGAAGAGTTGGAGAACCTAGTCGAAACTCTAAGGCCAGCAGCTCACTGCAGAGTCCAGTGTGAGTCACTGTCAGAAAGCTGAAGTTTCTGCATTGGAAGGTTGAAGAATCCTCAATGGAAGCCAGAAGGAACTGAAGACAAACACCCAAAGATGATGGCGAAGACCAAGGCTCCTCCAAAGACAAAAAGGAAAGATTTCCTTCTTCTTTCCCTTTTTACTCTACACAGGCTGCAAACCTATCGTGTGGTGCCACCCACAACTGGCAAGGGTCATCTCATCTCAGTTTGGGGCCTACATGTCAGTCATCTACAGATACACCCAGAACTGTGCTGCACTAATCTGTTAAGTGTTTCTTAATCCACTTGAGTTGATATGACAATTAACTATCATATCCCCCATAATGGGACTCATGGGGACTGAATTTTTTATTTCACTTTCACATGGAAAATTAAACTGCATTGAAAGCTCAAATGTCTACCATCCAGGAATTTTCTACTTCTTCCTTCTACTCCCAGCTCCATCAGTACCATTTTCCCATTGTCTTGCCATTTATGGTTCTTCCTTATTTACACACCTACTTTACAGAATAACACCACCCCTCAGTTTCTCTACTTCTATGTCTGATTTTATGAGGTCGTGTTTCTTTTCCAATTTTATGTTACCCATTTCCAAAATCTCCCCTAGTGTACATTCTTTGTTGCTGCCCTATTTTCAAGTTTAATCTCCATGAAATGTGCTATCATTTCCATCATGGGTGTCTCTCAAAGGTCCATGTGTTGAAGACTTGCTCTCCCGCCAGGGGCATTCATGAGAAGTGATAGCACCTTTAATAGGGTGTCCTAGTGTAAGACCCCTTGGTCATTGAAGGCATGCTATCCATGCGGACTGTGGCACCCTGGACCCTTCCTTTCTCTTTCACTTCTTGGTCATGAGATGAGCA
This sequence comes from Dinomys branickii, assembly GCA_004027595.1. NCBI lineage: Eukaryota > Metazoa > Chordata > Mammalia > Rodentia > Dinomyidae > Dinomys > Dinomys branickii. Next base: position 28,278 of record PVLD010018257.1, on the reverse strand, counting down.
GTTTTGTTTTGCACATGTTTCTGCCATCATATTCTTCCTTTCCCACAGAAACAAGGTCCATTAATGATGGCCAGAAACCTCTAAAAGTGAGCAAAAACACTCTTTGTCAATTATTTTCTCTCAGGTATTTTCTGTAGTAGCAGTAAAGTAACTAACATGAAGAGATATGTCCTTTTTTTGTTTTGCTTTAATCTTGAATCAAAATTATTACCTATCAAAAATCTTATATCCCTCCAGAATTGATGTGTATATGAAGCACAATGTACCCTCTCTTGTAAGGTCATCAACCAGCTGTATTACCAAAACTATATTTAATTCTCATTTACTGAGTACCTACTGTGTACAAGGTATTATGTTCAGTTCTGGGTTTATAGTGATGAATAAGGCAAAGCCACTACCATCAAGGATGCCATACACCAAGGTATAGGAGAAAAGGAGGAGCAGACAGTAAAACAAAGTTACACAGCAATGGTATGAAAGGGATGTGTAAAAGGTGCTTTGGGAATGAGAATGAAGTTCATATCCTATAGTAAGTGTGTATGTACAGTGGGGTCATGAGACGCTTCACCAGAAGACGATAATTAAATTAGCTTGTAAAAGAGGAGAATTCCAGGAAACCCAAAATTAGAGAAATACATAGAAGATGAATAATTTAAACTGTTATTTGTATCTTCTTTTCCTAGTAATGACACCAATTTTATGGCTGACAGTATAAGACAGTTCCAGAAATCAGAAAGTTCATCTTCATGATAGCTCCAGGATAATTTCAGTTGGTTTGCTGGACTGTGTGTCTACCTCTGCAATAATCACTATGGACATTCAGTTAGTGTATTCCGATTGGCTGACTTTGGTCATGTCCTCATATCTGGGTTTTTGAATGAAGAGGGAGGGGTGTGTTTATCTAACAGGAAAGGTATAGTTTCTAAAGGTTAAGATACCTATATGCAGGCATTTTTGATATAAAATACTAAATCCTGAAAAATAGCATTTTGCAAAATCATACTCTCAAACCAAAAGGCTTATAGATTTTTTAAAAATAGAGAATACTTAAAACTTATGCAACTTTATAAGCAGAGCATCAACAAAATTATAAAAATTAACACAGTATGTGATGACTTGAACAGCTCAGACACACAATTTGATATGTGTAGAAGACACTTCCAAGGATATGAAAAATTCAAGAAACTAACAGAGAGGAAATTGTGGTTTGCAAGTACTGAGACAACACACGTGGAAGATGAATTTTAAGATGGTGAGGCAGTTTCATTTTTGTTCATGAACTCTCTGCCTACTCCTATGTCTTCAAGATTTTTACCTACTTTCTCTTCCAATAGATTTAGAGTTTCTGTTTTAATGTTGAGATCTGTGATCCATTTTGACCTGAGTTTGGTGCATGGTGATAGCCTTGGGTCTATTTTCAGTTTTCGGCAAGAGGCAAGCCAGTTTTTCCAGCACCATTTATTAAACAGGTCATCCTTTTCCAGTGAGTTTGGTTGGCCTCTTTGTCAAATATTAGGTGGCTGAGTGTGTTTTTCGTTGTGGTTGCATCTTCCAGTTTGTTCCATTGGTCCTCAGGTCTGTTTTTTAGTCAGTACCAGGTTGATTTTATTACAGTAGCTTTGTAGTATAATTTCAGTCAGGGATTGTGATTCCACCTGACTTGTCCTTGTTACCCAGGATTGCTTTTGCTATTCTGGGTCTCTTCTGGTTCCAGATGAATTTAAGGCATATTTTCTCTAGATCTGTGAGGTATCCTAATGGTAGTTTAATGGGAATTGCATTGAATCTGTACAACAGTTTTGGTAGTATGGCCATTTTCACAATGTTGGATTTTCACAGTGTTGGAACAGATGGGACGAGGGAAAGGAGAAAAGAGAGAAGCAAAAATGTATGTATGTATGTATGTATGTATATACATATGTGCAGGATAGCTAACATGGTTCTACTATTGTCTTATGTCACTTAATGGTAAGGAATAGTTGATGACTGGTTGTTTGATCAATCTTGTATGTCTATATGTGTTCTCCTGAGCATACACTTTGAAGATATCAATATGCAATGCAACAACTATTGTTGGTTTTCTGTTGCTTTGTCTATAATTCAATTCTGATTATACTGTTATTGTGCTACTGTGTGTCTCTCTGTTAATGCTTTCCGTTTTTTTTTTCTGTTGTTGTTGATGTAGTTCTTTTTGCTTTCACACTTTAAAAAGAAAAATTATATTAAAAGAGAAGAAAAAAACGAAAAAGGAAGGGATAATTATCTATGTATGTAAGTAAGTATGTATGTATGTGCAGCATATGTAACATAGTTGTACTACTGACTTAGGTCATTTTATTGTAAGGAATAGTTGATGATTAATTGTTTGATCAATTTTGCATGTCTACATCTGTTTTCCTGAATATACACTTAGAAGTTATCAATATGTAATGCAACAACCATTGTTGATTCCCTGTCACCTTGTCTGTAACTCAGTTTTGATTGTACTATTCTTATGCTACTTTGTGTCTGTTTGTTAATGTTTTTGTTCTTATACTTTTAAAATTTAAAAAAGATGGTGAGGCTGCCATTAAAATGGGACCATGAAGAAGTTCAATCTGCCTAAGGCAAGAACCATGTAAGTTTACCTTGTTGGGGACAAAGCCCTGGGTACAGAACCTCATTTTTAAGGTTTTCAAAATAAATCTAAACAATTACCTGACTTGCAGTAGCCAAGTTTGAGGCTTTTTTCCTTTCATGCTGAAGATTATAATTCTAGTCTGCTACAACTTCTACATTATATTGACATTATTCTCTTCCCCTATTTTCAATTATGTATATATATGTATGTATCACTTATCAAATATTTATCAAGCACCTGTAATGGAAACCTATCTCATGTTTTAAATTTTCCATTATTTGCTAATGCTCTCTGTTATGGTTAATACATTGTGTCAACTTCAGGAATCCAGAGATTTGGCTAAGTCACCTAGCAGGAAGCCAGAGTGCTTACTTTGTATACATCCTGAGCCTGTGGAAGAGGAGATTATGTGAGTTCTACATGCCCCCTGGGTGGGGGCAGCCTATTTATAATGTAAGAGAGGTCAAAAGAGACTGCTTGGCACAATTTCTCCCTTTTGCTCTTATTGCTTTTGCTATCTTCTGCCGCCATGAACATTTGCCCTCTGCCATGTGCCACTGTGCCTCAGAACCAGCCAAGTATGGACTGAAACCTCCACAAACTGTAAGCTAAATAAACCTTTCCTTCCTTCATTTTGGGCATTGGGTATTTTGTCTCAGCAACTAAAGAAAAGTAACTAAGACACTCCCAAATCCATATCTCTGGGAGGCTATTGCCCCTGAACTCCGGGCACCTATCCAGTAGCCTTCTCAATATCTTCACATAGATGACTAAAACAAATCTCACACCGACCTTATACAAAGCCAAACTCTTGATATTTAACATAGGTTTGTACCTTCTGAGGTTTTCTGCATCTTGTTTAATAGCAACTCCATCCATATAGAGGTTCAATCTAAATAACATGTTAAATCATTTTTAAATGATCTCTTTCTATGACACATCACATCCAATTGATTGGCAAATCTTGCCTATTCTACCATCAAAACACATCCAGAACCTGACCAATTCCCATGACTTGTGCATGTACCATCTGTGTCCATCCACCAATCATTTCTGTGTTATTACAAAGAGCACAACTGCTTTCTTCCACATCATATACTGTTTCCCACAGAAGCTGGAATGAAGCTTTAAAAATATAACTTTACATATATCGTGTATCTATTAAAAACCTCCATTGTCTCTCTGTCTCTCTCTCATAAGAAGTCTACTTCTTACAGTGGTCCACAGGCCCTACGTGATCTAACACCTACCATCTTTCTAACTCTCTTCTCCGTCACTCCCTCCATGGTTTACCCTACTCTCTGAAGTGTACTGGCCTCCTCAGTGTTTCTTCCACACGCAGCTCTGCACAGGTTGTTCTAGAATTTTACTCTAGGCATCACCTTAGCTGACACTTACCTCTATTTGTTTCTCTTTAAGAATCATTTTTCAGTGAGATCTTTTACTACCCCATTCGAAATAGGGACTTTCCCATAAAAGCATGCAGCACTCCATCTCTTCCACACCTGCCTCATTTTCCCCATAGTTCACCACCACCGTCTGGCATACTAAATATCGTATTCAATTCTTTCTTCATTTTCTGTTCTATGTGTCTATATTATACATTCCATGAAAGCATGAACTTGTGTTGTATTCAATGCTGCTTCAGTAGTACCTAGAATATTCTCTTATGTAAAGCAGGCACTCAGGGAATATTTGAGTGCCTATTAGCCTTCTATGTACCAAACGCTGCTCTAGGCATCAGGAATATAGCAATAGATAAAAGGTAAAGCCTCCCGCATACACAAGCGCATGTGTTTTATCAGCTTCCTAAATGCCAGTTAACAGACAGTAACACTTGCCTTGGTTTCATTTGGCCTTGTCTGCGTGGATAAGTGAAGTTATTGTATTTCAGAGAACAAGTAATAAAGACAATATAATAAACATTCCTTTATGTAATATTTGCAAACTGAATAAAGTCTACCTGATTGTTGCTTGATTTCCTTTTTTAATCTGGAAGCCTTGTTTAATTAAAATCTGATTCCATTCTGCTTTTTTCTTCAGAGTTGGGTAGTTCTATAACATCTTAGCATTAAACTATCATAAGTTCGCTGCAAATGTGTTTTGTCATGGAAACATTCCCTTCTTATCATCACCCCACATAAAAGAAAATGTCTGAAAAGTAAAATTATGGTGAAGCTGCATGGCACTAAATTAACATGATCATAATTATAGAGTAGTACACTGATGTCAGGGGCAGCACATAATTAAGTGGCAAATGAAGTGGGGAGGATGTGCTGTGACTTCAGAGGTAGAGCCATAACTGGGATTTGGAGTGTCTGTCTCTAAGCGTTGGGCATTTTGCAATTCTAGTTCACTAAAAATAGTACACTTAAGGTTGGGAATGTAGCACCCTTAAGGCCAATACACATAAAGTTCTGAGCCTCAGTTTCTTTATCAGTGAAGTGGACCTGATAAGGAATATCAGCGATCGATATAAAGATCTTCACAGATGAAAATAGATTAAAGTTTATTCTTAATTTTGAAGGATAACTGATTCTTTGTACAGTGCTCTTTCAGTTTTCTTCCTTGATATATTACACATTGAAATTTCACATTGTCTCAAATGTTCTACTCTTGGCCAAAATTTTCATGTAAGAACAATGGGCCAGAGAGGCTGGGGATATAGCTCAGTGGAATAAGTGCCTGCCTAGCAAGCGCAGGGTCCTGAGTTCGATCCCCAGTATCACCAAAAAAAAAAAAAACAAGAACAATGGGCCAGTGGGGACTCCTATGTGGAGGTGACAGCTGGCAGAAAGGAGCACTGTCTGAGCAGGAGTGTTTTTCTATAGTGTGAATATCATCACACGACCTAATGTGTGGAGAAATGTGGGAGCAATTCTGCCTGGATGGTGAAGGACTTTTTTATCCTGAAAGGTGATTTTTGTGGATACTTGGTGCTTTTCCATGAATCATTATCAAGTATTTTTAAGTACCTGTTAAGTGCTGATTCCTAAAAGAATGTGGCCTCTTGGGAGAGACTGCCTGCCATTGAGAATCTAGTCCATTCATTAGTCATAGCACGTCTCTGGCCTCTACTTCTTCATCTGAAAAAATTGGAGATATTGTAAATAGAAGAATTATTCACAGAATTATTGTGAAGTTTAAATAAGATAATCTACATTACCACTTAGCACAGTGCTTAATAGTATAGTCATTGAATACTTAGCTGTTATTATTTTTACTGCATAGACACAGAGGAAAGATACAAAATAAATTGAGGGTTTCTGTCTCTAAGAAACTATTTCAGAAGGGAAGGAATATATTAAAGAACTAAACAGAAATCACAAGATATAGTTAAGCTCTTTTATTTGCAAGCAACACAAATTAATTTTGCCTTGTTTAAAAGGAAAGATTGTATTGAAGTAAAACCATTGTAATGATTCAGGAGTGTTCCAAAGACAAAAGAAAAAGTTCAACTGTTAAATGTTGGCAAAGACCAGAAGCAGGCCAGTTCCTGAAATTTAGTAACTAGGCTTGGTATGCATTCTGGGTCACTTGAGCTCGCTCTCTCACTCACTGCTAAAGTTTGAATGTTTGTGTCCCCCAAATTCATTATGTTGAAACCTAGTCCTCAATATGATAGTATTAAGAAGTGAGACTGGGGAAGTAGTAAGGTCATGAATGATATTAATGCTCAGATAGTTCTTTACTTCTTCTATCACATGAGGACATAGCAAGAAGATGATGGTCTGTGAACCAGAAAGTGGTATAAGCAACAAGGGCTTTTCTATCAAAAGCTATAAGCAGGAATGCCTCCTTCTTACAATCTAGTCCATCCTAAGCTTCTTTCCTTCACCCCTTACACCCTGGTTATGAGAAATGTCTGCTCATCTTAGATTCCAGGAACATGACTGACCACCAAAGATAACTTATCAACAGTCAAGGACTTTCAGTTCCCCATACCCCCATTCTCCCCTCCCTTAGCAACAGCGCCCAGCATTCCCTCAGGTCCTTCCCTCCATGGTGGATTGAAAACTGGTTGTCAACTTGTAATACCCAGGTGAACTGAATCAGCAGCGTGGTGCTGGGTGAGGATGGGCCACCTGATGATTGTCGCTAACAGCATAAAAAGAACTGGAGTGGAAGAAATGATGCTGTTGGTTCTCTTGAAGGGGCTTGTCACTCTGGCTTTCCTGATATGAACTTGGCTGTTCTCATCTTTGGAGGAGCAGAGGACCTCGTGGTTGCTGAGGATGGCTATGGCACTTTTTGAGGGAGTTCTGGTTCTTACTTTGAGCACTGCTTCCTGATACCAGTGCAGGTCCCTCATCCTGCTGGCACAGATCCTTCACCCACCAGCACAGAATTTCTGTTCTTTTGGCATAGAATTTCTAGTTTCTGCCACTGACTTTTGGGCCTTCCCAGAGCAAAACTCTTAAATAGGCTTGCATGAGACATTGTCGTGGGCTCTGGGCCTCCAGCTGGACTCATGGGGGCATTGTCATGGGCTCTAGGTCTTCAGTTGGACTTACGTAGGACATTGCTTTGGAATCTAAGCTGTCACCTGGATTCTTTGGGTCTCTAGCGTGTGGACAGATTTCCTGCACTCTTTTATATTTGACTCGTTGGGTGACTAGTATAGAATAATCCTGTAAGTTATGTGTCCTACAACAAAGTTATTTAAAATTTCAACACCTTCCCATGCATGTACACACTTTTATTCTCCCCTTCTGTGCTTTCTTTTTCTCTGTAGTAATCACAAGCTTTCAGTACCAGTTAGCTATTGCAATATAACAAAACCCCCAAAATTCAGTGACTTAAATGACAAATATTTTAACTAGCTCATGGTATTATGGGTTGGTTGAGCAGATATTCTAGACAGTACTGAAAAGATTGGTCTCTTCTCAGTTTGCCCCTGTATCACTGGCCAGCTGGTAAATCTGCTGCCAACCAGATGATCCCAAACGACCTCATTCACATTTCTAGTATTTGGCAGGCTGTCAACTGGGGAACCTCTGATTTCTTCCATGTAACTTTCTCCTCTTCTATCAGGCTTTCTTGGATTCTAGTCTCAGGGTACCAGAGAACTTCTGCTCACACTTGTGTTCCATTTGCTAACATCCTTTGGCCAGATCTAGTTACATGGCTGGTATACATTTAAGGGATTGAAAAATAGATTCTAATTTTTGGTGCTAAAGGAAATACAGTCATGCTGCTGAATAACAAAGTAAAAAAGTATGCAGGCAGGGATTGAAAGAACTTATGCCCATCTTTGCAATCTATCCCACCTTCTAACATATCACATAACTTAATGATTTTTTTCCTTCTTTGTGTCAGAGACTTTTCATTCCTGAATGCAGGCCAGAATAATAATAATGTGTAGGAGGGAGTTTTGTGAAATAACTATGCTGAAGAATAGATAGCTGCATATGTGAGATTTTCTGCTAATCAGCCCATCAGTTGCTACATTTTTACATTAGAGCTGCTGTGCCTTCTTTTACCTGTTTTAATAATACAGTGTATTAAGTACCCTAGGAACTGTACAGATAAAATCAACATCCCACATGAACATTTAAATAAATGCAAATCAACCTAATGGTCTCTCCAAGTGGGAACATTATCATGCAATGAACATTTGCTCTAACCAATATTACATATGCAAATGAGATTTTAATTTTGATATATTTTCACTTGGACATATCTTCATTTCAGTGCAAATATACTTATATCATTAAGGCTACATAAGTTTGTTTTCTAGTGTGCTTAATATTGATATAGACAATAAAGCTCAACCTATAATACCAGGTATTCTATTTTGCTCACCATTTCTCCACCCCTGATAAAGAACATTTATTTTAAGCGTAAGGACATTGTGTCTTGCCCTCCTACATTTTTCATTCTTTTTTCTTCCCCAGCCATCATCCACCCTCCCACTTTCCCACAATTTCACCATAGAACTTTTTATTTGTTAGGTTAATTATAAGCCATCAATGCTGTCATTACTCTCTCTAAACTCTCACTTGACCTCCTAAGAAAAATAAGGAAAGAAAGAAGAAAAGAAGGAAGGGAAGGGGAGGGAAGGGGAGGGGAGAGGAGGGGAACGGAAGGGAAGGGACAGAGGAAGTTACTATAGATATATTGGATTGGATTAATTGATTATTTGGTCTGTACCAGACATTAAAACCGTAGTCTAGTACTGTGAAGCAGATACTACTACCCTATTTTACAGTAAAGGCAAAAAAGGCTAACTAATTTATCGAAGGTCATAAATACTATTAAGTGATGTTGACCCTAGATCTATGTGAACAGAAGTTTTCTCCAACCTTAAAAAAGTGGCCTGGGTCAGTTATTTTCGAGTATGTTATTTACAACCCATCTAGGAAAGTAATCAGTATTTCTGACAAAACATTTAAGCATTTTTTTTCTGATGGCTATTGATGAGATTTAAAGGACTATATTGGTCAAGGATCTTCAAAAAACAGAACCAATTGGAGATATAGATAGTTACAGATATAGATCAACAGAGAGAGATTGACATATAGGAGTTGCTTCATAAGAGTATGGGGGCTGAGCAATTCTAAAATCTCCAAGCTGGACAAATAAATTGTGGTATATTTATACAAAGGAATATTACACAGCAATAAAAAGAAATGAGGTACTACTACATGCCAAAACATGGATGATGCCCACAGACCTATTTATTTTGGGGAGAAGGTGAGGCACAAAACAGGACATATGGTGCGATCTCACTGATACGACACTGAAGAACAGAACAAGCTCATCAGTGGTTACCTGGGTGAGATAAAGTAGGACTGATAGGGAAAGCATGGGAAGGAGAATTCTATGGTGATAGTAACGTTCTGTACCATATTCTGCCTTGTGGTTAGAGAAGTGTAAAAATTCATCAAGCCATACATTTAAGAGTTATGTATTTAATTTATTTATGTATTTAATTTCATGTATATTGCACTTCCAAAAATTAAAAATAATCCTATTAAAGAAAGCCTCTTCACCTTCACTTATCATAAACTTGAAATATAAACTTCAACACATACTGTAAATCAATTTACCTGACAAACTGATTTAACTATCCAGCTCCAGTATAGCATGGTTTACACTTACCAAATAAAATTATTTCCTTTTGCTGTGATCTACCCACCCAGAAGGTAATATGTTCTTTACTGGTCTATTTAAACTCCTCTTTTATCCCATGATTTATATTACTGGTTAATAGATGGTTTTCTGTTCATCTATGCATTGGTAACTGGTTAGACAGTAATCTATCTCACATGTCTTTACTTTTACACAGATACTGCCTTAGTGCAATGCCAATTAAACAGCTCAACCGTAGTTTTTGAAGCAAATCACAATACGGGCTTCTTTACATGTTTCACCCACATCTTACTTCTTCAAAGAGATTAGCAACTTGGGTCAGGTAGAACGTGCATACTTTTCTCTCCACGCATTCCTTCCTTTCAGATTTGCTTTCTCTTTATGTATTAGATGCCCAGAAAGTGTAACGTGATGCTGTGAGTTTCAGAGTATTGCCATGAGGCTGACAGGAAATAAAGACCACTATGTCCTCTGTAGGCATACTTGTGATATTTGCCTTAAAACACATGCACGTGTAGAAAAGTCCTGTGGAATATACAAGATATGTTTAAAATGCGGTTTAAATTTGAAAAACTATCACAGTAAAAGATGCATTGCCATTAATCCATCTCCACATCCTTTCACTTCAAACATAATTTTCCCTTCATTCTTGCCACTTTGGGAAGCAGTGCTATACATCTTTTTAAATGTTTTCAGTTGTGCTGTCTTGACTGTGCTAATATCCTGAATCAATTCAAAATGTTTACCTTTGAAGGTCATTTTGACTTTGGGGAAAAGGCAGGAGTCACAAGATGCCAGATATGGTAAATTGGTGGATAAGGTCACACCATTATATTTTTCTGTGCCTGCTTTTCTGTTGGATAGGACTCTGTAGCAGCATTTGCCATATTTTTGTTTACACCACAAAAAGACATGAAAGAAGACTTCCAGAGTTATTTCAGGAAATGGTAAGAATGGTAAGTGTGTGCAAAGGATGGAAGAGTATTCTGAGGGGATTATTGGCAATGTATGTTTTACTACATTTTTCTTTAAATATTCACCATATTTTAGGATCATCCCTTGTATATCTCTTGTATATATATACAATATATTATATGTGTGTCAGCTTTCTTGAGATATAATTCACATGTCACGCAATTCACTCATTTAAAGCGTACACTTCAATATTTAGTATCTTCACAGTATTGTGCAACCATCATTATAATTGATTTGAGAACGCTTTCCTCACCCCCCAAGCAACCCTCTAACCGTTGGTTAGAAATCTCCTTTTTACTAGCTTCCATCTTTAGACAAGAAGTTATCTGCTTTTTACCTTTGTGAAACAGCCTATTGCACAGATTTCATATAAATGGAATCATACAATGCATGGTCTTTTGATAGACCTCTCAACATATTATCAACGTTCATTATATGTTGTAGCATTGATACATATTTTATTCCAAAATTTTCCTGAGTAATGTTCCATTGTGTAGACATAATACATTTATTCACTGACCAATTGATAGGCATTTCGATTTTTTTCTATGATTTGACTATTATGAATAACTCTCTAAAGAGCATTGATGTACCAATTCTTGTATGCATGTATGTTTTCATTTTTATTGGGTCTATACGAGTGGAATTACTGGATAATATAATACTCCATTTAAACTATGAGCATTCCAATTTCTCTATATCCACATCAAAACTTGTTATTATCTGCTTATTATTATAACCATCCCAGAGAGAGTGAATTGACTATCACATTGTGATTTTGATTAACATTTTTCTAAAAATTCCTAATGTTGAATATCTTTTCACATGGTCATTGGCTAATTACATGTGTTCTTTAGAGAACTGTTTAAATCCTGTGCCCATTTTAATTTGGAAGAAGTTTGCATGTTTCTTACACAGACCCAAATTTAAGAGGACATGTGATTCTCATTTAATTTTTATTTATTGTCAACACCAATATACAGAGATATTTGAAGGCATCATGTAGCAGTGTAATATAATGAAGATAAAATGATGAAGAGAATGCAACCTAAATGAAATATAATTGTCATACATTTTTGCCTGTTTGGAAAATGAGTTAACTCCAGTCCTGCAAGACTGAACATTTACCTTAAGCATTAGGAGCACTCCATTTATACAAGTTTCTTTCAGCTGAAAGCCAGAGAACTATTAAATTTCCAACAGGACTTCATTTGGTCATAACTAAAATTAAAGCACCCAAGAGAAGTTAAAACAGTTCTTTTCCACTGAGTAGGCTCTTATTGTTCAAATTCCACTGTAATTTTCAGTTTTTGTAGTGAAGATTCTTTGTTTGATTATCACCAAACATAACCTCATTCCACATATAGGAACTATTTGGCTTCATATGACATTATTATAGAAATATTAAAACCTATGTATTGTATAATAATATGTCAAGAATTAATGATATTTGTAGTAGAACAGTCAATTTAACTTTACTTTTCTCTTTCAGATTGAGCCTCCAATAATAATTAAGAATTATCTCCACTGGACAGCTTAGTAGACTGGCACCAAATCCCAAACCTAAAAAGTGCCCTGGCCAAACCAAAGCACAGAAATTTCTATGATTAAGGTATAAGATATGATAATGAATAAAACGTTAAAACCTGAAGTTCCACAGAATCTGTTGTTTTCTAACACTTGACAGTGAATGTTCTCCACATCACTTACAGTGACTTCAGTCGAAACAGTTTCACTATCTACTTACTACACTTTGTTGTTACAGTTAATTCAGTATTCTCTGCCAGTTAATGTCTTTTCTTTAATGTCTGGAACATCTCACATATCCCTTCATGCAGCACAGACAAAAGAATTGGTAGTTTCTCTTTCTTTCTTTCTTTCTTTCTTTCTTTCTTTCTTTCTTTCTTTCTTTCTTTCTTTCTTTCTTTCTTTCTTTCTTTCTTCTTCCTTCCTTCCTTCCTTCCTTCCTTCCTTCCTTCCTTCCTTCCATCTGTCCTCTATCTATCTATCTATCTATCTATCTATCATGCTAGGTATAGAACTCAAGCCTAAGCACGTACTCTACGTCTAAGCCAAAACCCTCTCCCAAAGTACAGTGTTCCTTTTCTGTGCTGCTCATGAGTCAGGTCCTTTTAGTGGAACTTACAATTATTGTCATGAAGTATCATAGAGATTCACATTCTAAGGCCCATATGTTACCCTGATGCCAAAGTTCTGTTCCATGGGTGGAGGAGTTAGTTTGCAAGCAACTTCATTTAAAAGATATAAAGGCAAGAAAGTTAACCGTTATAAAGAAGAGAAGTAAAGATTCTGCGAACTAGGAGAAGGTTCTGAGTAGGATACTCCTGAGGACTCTTTCTCCAGGGGTTTTCAAGAGATTTAGAAGCGAGCTTGGGTCTTTGTGTAAGGAATATGATCTCTACTGTATAGGAAACTACACATTTTTCAAGGTTCAGTCTATGAAGTGTTCACAGTGTCCATGCAGGGGTCATGGGTCTTGAGCCTGTGGCCTCCGTGATCATGCTCTGGAAGGGTTCCAGACCTCCAAAGGACACCTGGCAGATGTTTTGTAGGATTCCTGGAGTGTTATGACTCAGGAGACTCCGTTTTTGTTTTTACAACTCCATTTTGAGGCTTCTGTCCTTACTAGATAAAAGAATGCTAACTCTTGTCTCCCTGATTTCTGTGACATTCACCTCTCTGAAGATGTGACCCGCTCCCTTTATAGAAAAGAGATGAAGACAGCTTTAGCTGCTTTGACTTGTACAGAGGTGGGGAGAAGAGACTGGCTCTCAGGGGCATCCCCCAGATGCTTTATCTAATGGCCCATGATAGAAGTCAGGTGGGATCTCCACAACGCGTTCCATCTGCATGACCACCTGAAGTTTAATATATTGTAAGTGAAAGGAAACAAAGTGAACAAGAAGATTGAGTAAACAGGGTCCAAAAATGCAGAGTAGCAAGAATGTCAATACTGGTATGAAGGGTCCTACCCCCACTCGCACAGGCAATTAAAGAGGGAGCTCTTGAACCTGGACTGAATGAAAGTCTGTTCTGGGAAGGATCCCAGAACAGAGACTGATCCAGATGTTGGAGAGGTGGACTGGTTAAAGAATCAGATGTCAGGGGTTTACTGGCAGCAGTAAACCTTCCCCTCATGTGGAGGAGAAAGTATAATTGAAGAGTTTCTCACAGAGGCAATAGCAAACAGTTGGTGCAAAGGAGACAACCACAGTTCTCTGCCCTGTAGCCAGACAAATTTAAAGGTGGATTATAAACTTATGTCAGTGGGGGAGATGCTGGGTTCCCAGAGTGACCATGGGCCTAGAGGCAAAGGTCAGATTCTAAAAGACCAGTTGCCAGTGCAGACTGAAGGGGTCTTTAATGGTGTGATTGTGGGGCCTTGACATGCAATATTTCAGGTGATGCGAGTGAAAAGAGAAAACCTGGAGACAAGAAAATTCTCTCTCATTGAGTATGGGCCTTGTAATCATGTACAATGTTGGGCAAGATAACCCCAGGTGTGATTACTGGCGTCATTTCACTCTAACATGATTCCTGCCTGTGTCCTGAATTGTTTTTATCCAAATAGCATTTGTTTCCCCACCAAAAGGAACAGTGAGATAAGTTGAGGTACTCAGAGTAGTCATCACTCTGCTGTCCTTCCGGTTCCCAGGGAGGTTCCCCATCTTTTTCATTATTGTTCCACATATATTAGAAGGAAACATTACAAAAGGAGAGTGCCAGCAACTCCAGTATGGGTCCTGTGCCATTACGGTTAGAAAAGCAACAAGAAGGGTTAAGAAAGAGATGTAATCTGTCCTGTAACCCTATAGTTCTGACCTGAGGGAATATTTTTTCTAAGTGGGGAACTGAGGCCTAGCTCCTCCTCCACATTTCTAATAGCTTGTTTCCATTCCTCTACCTCTATTGATAATCTCAGAACGAGAGCTCAGGTTGATGTAATTTGTTCATCTTAGGACACAGCTAGCATTGAGATAGGTTGGTAATACTTGCCTTCTTTTCTAGCGCTGATATGAGCAGATGGTGGGAGCCTTCCCCTACTGGGGAGAAGTAAGAAAAAAGTGAGAAGTCAGAGTAAGGTTCCATTTATATTACCAGGGGGAAAAAAAAACAAAAGAGTAATTGAATTATCCCCACAGTGGTGTGTACCTGGAATTGAGATGTGGTATGGTACTCCTCATTCACCATGAAAATATCTGAAGTGATTTAACCCCCCAGAAAGCAAGCATAAAACTGACCTACTGAAAGGGTTATAGTAAGGATATATATGAGTTCAACTAGCTAAAACTGGGATCCTCTAAACTAGCTAAACTGAATTGGATCCTTTGTATCATGATTTATCTTCTGAAGAATAAGGTATATTTTTTTTGAAGTGGAATTTGAGGTCCTCTAGTGGCTCACAGGTGTAATGGTCGATCTCTCCATCTTTGGGTTGTGAGTCGTTCAGGGTTTCAGTTGAGAATAATGTGTTCAGGATTCAAATTCTGTCAACTTAACAGCTGTTGGGGTGAACAGGATCACTTTGTGTGGTGCCCCCATCTGGGTTCTAGAGAATGGGACAAAAAGGTGAGAGACTTTAATAGGACCAGTTCTGCATGTTGGAAGCCTGGGATAGGCTTCAGATAATTGTTGGAGGTTATGTTGAAAGTTAGCCAGTGCTGTTGTGTCTCTGGTCTGACCTTCAATTTCTCAATTTACTAAGAAGTCATTGGTGAGACCAGGGCACTTATTCTACATTTCAAAGGGTTTGAGTCTGAGTCTGGATGTATTCTGATATGTATAAGGGCTAAAGGAAGTAGGGTGAGCCAGGAAAGGTCTCCTGGATGAGCTTTCTCAGATGTCATTTAAGGATGTCATCTGTCTTTTCTACCTTTCCTGAGGACTGTGGCCTCTAGGTACAATGTAAATGGTATTCAATCTGTATGGCTTGGGATAATTCCTTGGTGATGGTAGTCTTGCAGAAATGGCCATTATCACTCTGGAGGCTTCAGGAAACCCAAGCCTGGGACTATTTTCTGATTTACAGTCTTTATTACCTCTACTGCCTTCTATCTTGCCCAGGAAGGCCTCTACAAAATTGGTGCAAGTGCCTACTCATACTAGGAGGTATTGGATTCCCTGTTCTTGGGTATATGGGTAAAATCCATCTGTCAGTACTCCCCAGGATATGCTCTATTTTATTGGTTGCCCTGGGGGTGAAATCTTTTTGTTGGGAGAGTTGTTCTGTGAGCAAATCTTGTATGCCCTTTTTACATAGTATATTGTTTCATGAAGCCCCTTTCCTTAGCTTCCTCCTGATCTACATTATAGAATGTGTTGAACACTTTAGGAATGTTTTCAAGGGTATTACCTGGTCCCATTGCCTGTGTTTTTAACTTCCTCTGAATACTGCATCTGGAGCTGCCAGGGTAATAATTTATCTTTTAGTCTACACTGACCATCAAAAGTCTCAGAGGACATGAGAACATGTTAAATAAAGGCCTCTCTGAGTCTCTGTAGGAAGAAGGAAAGATTTTCCTCATCGCTCTGGGTGATACTTGAGAGCTCAGAATAGTGTTGCAGTGGATTGACAACTGGTGGTCAATTTATAATCCCGAGCTGAACTGAATAAACATGGTGCTGCATGTGGGAGGCCCACCTGAGGTTTGTGCCAGCAACATCAGAGGCAGAACTGGAGAAGGTCAACTTATAACCCCCAGCTGAACTGAGTGAGCATGGTGCTGGGTGTGGGAGGCCCGCCTGAGGCTTGTGCCAGCAGCATAATAGGCAGAACTGGAGAAGGAGTAGGAGGCTGTTGGGAGCTGAGAGAGGCTGTAAGGAGCTGTTGCTTGTTTTGGAGGAGCTTGTCATGCTGGCTTTCCTGATGAACTCGGCTGTTTTCATCCTCCAAGGAGTTCAGGACCTCATTGGCACTGAGAATGGCTATGGTTCACTTTGGGGGAGCTCTGGTCCTTACTTTGAGCATCACTTACTGGCTCCAAAGGGGAAGATGGTGCACTGCCTGTCTTTTGGAGAAGCTTTCTGTGTTGGCTTCCCTGATGGGAACTCAGCCATCTTGATCATCGGAGGAGCTCAGGACCTCATTGTTGCTGAGGATGGCTGTAGTACCTTTCAGGGGAGCTCTGGTCCTTCTGAGCATCGCTTCCCGACTCCAGTGCAGATCCCTAAGCCTACTAGCACAGATCCTTCATCCCACTGGCACAGACATCCTAGATTCCATCACTGACCTTTGGGCCTTCACCGTGCAGATGCATGAAACAGGCCTGCATTAGATATTGTTATGGGATCCGGGCCTCTATTTGGACTTGTGGGAGACATTGTTATGAGCTCTGAGTCTTCAGCTTGACTCATTCAGGACATTTTCCATGGGATCCAGGCCCTCAGGTGGATTCTTTGGTCTTAGTACATGGACAGATTTCCTGTTCTCTCTTGTATATCATTCTTTGGGTGACTATTATAAATAGTCTTACAAACTGTGTGTCCTGTATTATATTGTTCCCCCTTGCAAAATGAGCCCCAAACCAACACAAGTATAAAGGCTTGGAACAAATTCTCCTTAGGTCCTGAAGGACACAAATCTGGAAATGTGTGTGATTCCATTCACCGGTAGGGCAATCTGGATCCCTTTGAGGAACTTCCCTGAGGCTCACTTGGCTCCTACTTGGCAATTTGAGCCCGTATTTCCCTTCTTCCCTTTGTTCCCACCCCTTATTAATGGAGCCATAAGCTACAAGATGTAACTAAGTATAATTCAGCCCTAAACCCTTTGCCTATAAAACAGTCTGTCAGTGGAAGTCAGAATTTAATTTAATAAGAGCATCATCTCTTTTCAGGTTGGGGCAAAATTCTCTGTGAATCCCATAAAAGTATTGATGTATCTATCTGAAAACTTTCCCAAATCAACCTTGATCTGTTTAAGGTCTGTAAGGGAGAGAGGCACCTGGACTTTCGTAGTGTCAAATTTCCCTCTGTTCACCTCCTATAGAGGAAGCCTGGAAGAGGGTTCTAGTTTGCAGGAGGGTGGCTCAGAATCTCGAGGGCAAAGTAATTTGCCATGAGAAGGCAAGGCTGGAGCCTGTTTGAACAAGGATTTGGTTTTATCTCCTGGACTCTTGTTAACTACTTGGATTGCTGGGTCTAGTTTATATTGTTACAGAACTTTAGGTTATATCTGAAGGCAAAGAAAGTCTATACATAAGAAACTTCTGACCATTGTCTTTTCTTATTACAAAGCAAGTCAAATTGACTAATAGTATTATAATTTATTGTTCCCTCAGATAATATCCCAGGTGGTAGGTGTGCCAGATGCATGTGCAAAAGAAGGTCCATGCGACACTTTTTAAGTGCCTTGAAGTTTTAAAAAGGTGACAGTTTTTGAGAATTTATTGCAAAGGAATAATGGGAGCTGAGAGCAGGCTTCTCATTTTTCTGAAAAACATGAAAGGGAGAGAAGATATCACTTGCTTTCCCCATTGAAGTACTTCATAACCAAGGCATATTTTGGCTACCTGTGAGATGTTAGTTGTTAGTAACCTGAAACTAAAATCAAGAGAGGGAAACGGTACTCAATCACTCTGACCAGCATACCCTTCACCCTTTCTTGTGTCCCTGAAACCCTTCGGTTGTGATCAGAAGTTGGATTTCCTTTACCCAAAAGAAATTAAAATAGCTCTGTAAGTGAAACTGAATATCAACTGTTAGACCCTCTGTTATGTGCCAAAGGGCAATCAAGGCTAAAGTGAGGCAGGGTTCTGGCAGCTAGGAAACTGGGCAAAGTAATTCAAGGGTTTTTTTAAGGCCATATTCACCATTGCACCCAAACTCAAAGCAGAGATCTCGATTAGACCTAGGTAATTATCTGTCTATCAAGATTTCATGGGCATGTGCCCCTTTACATTATGCCCCATCTAAGAAGACAGAAAATCCTAGCACAAGAGAAAATAAAGAATGATTGCTGAGAGTCAGACTAGAGAGGGGAGAATGGACATAGGGAGAGTATTTGGTGGTTTGAGAGTCAATGTTATAATCATTTAGACACCTTTGAGCAACAAGGAGGTTTAGAAGGAAGCACCTAGCAGACTCAACCAAACCAGCAAGAGCAAAAACTTAAAATAATCCAACACACATATTTCATTTCATAAGCCTCATTCTCTACAAACCATTCTTGATGTACTTGGACCTCCTAGGTTTGCTGCTATCTTTCCTTTTTATTAAATCCTAATAGAGCAAAACCTTATCACATAAAATCCTCTCATACCAAGAATATATCTTCATATTTAAAACTTTCTTCATATTTCCTCCTCTATCCTATTAACTGGTTTCTTTCTATAACAAATCTAGTAGCCACTTGGATTTTAAGATGTTCCCAGTACACTTTTTCTTCTTTGGCCTCAGAGTGAGTTTGTAAATGTTTACATTCCAGTTAGAACTGGCTGACCAACAGACTTTCAAGTGGCCTTGAGTAGCATCCTTATCTTAGTCCAAGCAGAAAACAGCAGAAGAGCAAATTAACCCTATAGCTTCAGTTTGAGAGTTATCCTAGTGCAGAAGCAATGTCTTAAGCATATGAATTAAACAGTGAATACTAACTCAAAGTGGGATCTAAAAGTAAATTTATCCATCACCCAAGATTTGTCTCAATAGTATCTTTCTAACTCCTCAAAGTTTGCCAGGAATGCTTGCTCCTCCTCCCTCCCCTGGTATCTCTAGTGGGAATTAACCCAACTTTTTATTCAATATGACAAAGTGTAGGCTGAATACTATTAAAGAGCTGTTTTTCCATCAGCCTCAGAAATGAAAGTTATGACCTTTGTCTGAAATCACCAGTTTATCTGACATTTAAGAGCCTAGGTAAGAAATCTGGCAGGTGGGAGTGGTAAGAGAAGAAGAGTTTGACTAGAATGTGACTTAGAAGGGAGACAAAAGATTATAGACAAGGCCCTCAGAACTCAAAAGCAAACAGGGCAAAAAATTTAGAGTGTGGGAATATGACAAAAATATTTTATCTTTTTGTTGCACAACATAAAGTAAAAACTAGTGGATGAGCCTACAATGCTCTGTCCTATGACTGATGTACTTGGACCTTTTATGGGAGTCTTTGAAATGGCAGATGTCTTACTGGCCTTTAACTATCCAACCCATGCCAAGACAAGATATAGGCTTTTTTTCTTACCTCCTAGATCAGCTTGCCAAGAAAGGGACTCATGATAAAGAAAGGAGATTTGTTCCCTCTCATGCCTCCAGTGAATTAAAGGAGTGACGTGCTGAAGGAACACTGGCTGTGGAGAGCCAGAAGCACCAGGAGCTGAGATCACCCTCTTTCCAGCAAATGGATCAAACTGGAAGGGAAAACTGAGGTAAGACTGCTCTAACATTTCCTGCATTCATGTTATAGGGGGAACAGTTCAGCACACATCAGTGAAACCTGTCCCCTGAGACTTTAAGATTGGCAACTGAGCTAATCACTTTTAATTGCTTGATGGGGCCCCAGTATTGTTTTGACCAGAAAGTCACAAAGAGTAAACAAAGAGTGTAGGAAAGTGTAGATTTTAGTTAACTCCTCTTGGGATCATAGACAAGCTCCCAAATATGTTACTAGAATTCTGGGGTCATGTGTCATGGTGATGAAGAATGAAACCATGGATGGAGGAGGTAGGGTGCAATGAAATTTATTTAAAGATACAAAGATAATAAAGCAAAAGATACAAAAGCAAGGAAGTAGGGACCAGAGATATATCTCAGTGGCACAAACACCAGCCTGACAAGTGCAAGGTCCTGAGTTTGATTGCCAGTAAAAAAACAAAAACAAACAAACAAAAAAAAAAGAAGGAAAAGAACTAAAGTCCCTGCTAGCCAGAAAAAGGTTCTGAGTAGGATACCCCTGAGGGCTCTGTTTAGGCATTTTTAAAGGATTTAGAAGGGAGCTCAAGCATTGTGTAAGCAATATGATCTGTACTCTATAGGAGACTATATTTTTAAGGTCCAATTTTTGTAGTGCTCAATGTCCATGCAGTGCCTATGCACTCTTGCACCAGTGGCCTACCTGATCATGCTCTGGGGATGTTCTAGATAGCCAAAGGATACCACAAAGATGCTTTTGTAAGATCTCTGGAGGATCGTGACTCAGAAGACTCCATTTTTGCATTCCCAGTTCCATTTTGGGGCTTTTGTCCTTACTGTCTAATAGAATTCTAACTCGTCTCACCAATTCCTGTTACATCTCTATTTATGGTAAAATTGTTTCTGAAAACTAAAGAAATTTTCTGTAGAATAAAGTTAAGTTAGAACTTATATTTTTCTTTCTAAAACCTTATAGTCACCCAGTTAGTCTTAAATGGGAGTGAGACCTGATTTTACATTTTAAAGCTTTCCTATATTGGCTGGGATATTAGACAGGTTTACTTGACAGATTCTACATTTTGGGCTTCAGAAGTTACTCCAATTTAAGCAGGGAGAAGGCTGTAAAAGAATATAAAGAAGTTGACTGAATGTTTGGATGAGCTCGAGTACTAGTTTCAGTGGTGAGTCCCAGTAGCAACTCTAGTGCATATAGAACTGTCTGCTTTCATCCCTTAACCAGCAAGACAAGGACCCCACAGCCTGCCTTTGCATCTTCTATGCTTATATTGTAGTACAGAATTGTCACTGTGTACTACAGCTTGAGTTACAAAATACAGGTACATCTAATAGTGTTGAAACACTAAAAAGTGCATGCCTGTAATGCTAGTGTTATAGATAGCTGAGATAGATAGAAATACTATAGGCAGTCAGACAGGGCTGGGCCCTCAAAGAAGCCAACATAAAAGATAAGATACCTGTGGGCCAGACCTCAAGACAAAAGACTGAACAAATACATCCACATACCTCCCTAGAGATGAACAGCAGGGATTGACCACCTTAAAGAGTCTTTGACCCAACCCTTATGGGAAAAGCCCCTGACCTAACCCTTACGGGAAAAGCCCCACTCTGCATGCCCGCTTGTTATGTGACTCATTTTCCCATTTGATCCCAGTCCACTCAGTCTTACCTGGACAATTATACCTGTAATCTTATTAGCAGACCATAGTTTTGTCCATTTCCCCTACCTTGGACCCGCCTCACCTCATGGTTTTTCCCTATAAAAGTCCCTGACAAAGACAGAGTTGGGGACAACCCACTCGCGCCCCCCTTCTGTCCCTCTCTTGGATAGAAGCTTTCTTTCTCTCAATAAATATATTCTGCTCTTAACCTCCGTTGTTCTTAAAATTCATTCTTCGGTTTTAGAGAATACGAACTCGTCTGATATCAGTCAGGTTGGGATATTTACTTTCCTGTATCACTAGGACTCTGCAAGGCTGAGAGAGGGGAATTGCAAGGTCAAGCAGGATTAAGGAAATTAAGCAATTTAGCAAAGACCTGTCTCAAAAAAAATTAAAAAGGCTGTAAGTAGCTCAGTATGAGCACCCTGGGTTTAATCTCTAGTAATATAAGTAATAGGGAGTCTGCAATCTTTTAGCATGGCACATTTCAATTCTTTAATAGCCATTGAAGATGAACATGCAGAAGTGATTGGGGCACAGTGCAATAGGTATTGGATGAAACACAAGGAAATGCAAATACTTTGCCCACCTCTGTCAATTCAACACATTGTGTGAGTCTGGGTAGGGTAATGGGTGTTACTGATTTTAGTAGCTTCACCCAGAAAATGAAATAATTGGTTTAAATGGTTGTTAAAACCAGTAGATGCAGTAAACCTAGGATCATCAGTGAACTCTCTGAAAGCCATAAATTTTGTAACTTATTCACATTTACCTATGAATGAATTCCTTTCTCATGATTCTTAGAAAGTATGTATTCTCACTTTTTAAAAATATAAAAATATAAATAAAAATAAAAACTACTTGTAATTCTCAGTACTTTGTATTTTATCTTTCTAGGTTATTAATGACTTCCTTTTCTTTCATACCTTCTAACGTTCATTGATTAAGGTGAAATATTTTTATAATAGCACTTTCAATAGAAAAGTGCTGAATTTTTATAATGTCTAGTGTTAACCAATAAATATGAAAATTATTAAATCATTTACATCACTTGTTATCATCCACATTTGAAACTCCTAACTCCTGTAGTCTAGGATTAGGGTACAAAGAAATAATTTAAACTCACAGGTACTTTTCTTTATATTTACAAGGAGTAGTGCTACCAAAAGTCAATCAACAAAGGCTGTCAATTGACATAATGCTGAACATGGAACTGGAGAAATGAAAGGGCAGGGTAGAAAGTTAGAACAATTCTTCAAAACAAAGTTAAATGTAAAATCAGAAAGATTAAATTCTGCCATGATATTTTATGCTAGTTTTGCTAAGAAAGACAGTAACCTATGTGATGATATATTTTAGAAAAACTACATTGTTGTTCCACTCTGCATCATCTACTTTTGTGCTGAAATTTTATCATTCCTGTGGGCTTCAAATCATATTTAATCTTAAGGAGACCTCTACATAAAGATGCAACTGTTTCTTGGAAGAAGGGTAAAGTAATAGCAGCCAAATGTTAGAGGACACTAAGGCCTTTAGGAGATGGAAAATAAAACAGTAGACACTCTGCAAGGAGGTTGCAGACTTTCAACTCACACAATCATGTGAAAAAAACAGTCTACACAGAGGAAACATAGGCTAAGAAATGTGAGATGACTTGTCTTGTAGTCTAATAAGTGAAAGCAAAGATTCTAGGCTAGTTAATTTTTCATTACTGTGGCCAAAATACTTTAGAAAAACAATTTCAGAGAGGAATGGTTGGTTGGCTTTGGCTCATTGTTTCAGTGGTTTCAGTCCATGGTTCACTGGTTTTACTACTGTGGACATGAAGTGAGATGGAGAGCAACATGGCAAAAGGGTGTGGAAGAGCAAACCTGTTCACCCTATAGCAGCAGGGAAGCAAAGAGAAAGAGTTAGAGAGGAAGAGACCAAAGACAAGACATAATCTACAAGGTCCCACCCCTATGATTCATTCCCTTCAGCTAGGCCCCGCTTCTCATTTCTGTCACTGACTAATAATGTCATCAAGTTATTATATCATTAGGGGAATAAGTCACTGATGAGGTTAGAGCCCACATGATGCAATGACCTTCTGAAAGCCCATCTTCTTAACACATGAGCTTTTGAGGGGACATTTTAGATTTAAAGCATAACATTCTGTACCCATTCCCCAAAGGCTCATATCTATCTCATGCAAAATGCATTTAGTCTGTACTAAAAGTCCCCAAATTCTCAACAGCTCTAGCATTACTCAAATGTCTGTCTTCTCTGAGATTCAAGTTAAATTTTTAGCTACAAGGCTCTGTAAAATAAAAAACAAATATTACCAAGATACAATGGAATGAGGTATTTCTATTCCAAAAGGAAAGAACAAGGGAATAGAAAGGAACTGTAATAATGCCCACCTGAAACCCAGTAAAGAGAACATTAAAACCTTAAGCCACATGTCAAGGACCTGTAGCAAGACATGAACTTCAGAAGGCTTGGGCAGCTCCACTGAGATGGCTTTGTCTATTGTGAACCCTGTGGCCTCTCTCTCGGGCTGGCTATGCTCCCTGCCTACGGGTTTTCTTCGTAGATATTCCACATTCCTGGTGTCTCCAAGTTCCTTTGGTCTCAATTTCAGCTTTGTCTTCACTCACAGTTTCATGAATTGACTCTCAGGAACAGCCTTCAGCGATTCTGACGCTTTCGTGTAATAACTGGCCTCCAAGACCATATGCGTAAGTCTCTGATCCTATTACACAGTGCAAATACCTTCATTACACTTTAACATAGAAAGAGCAAATGGTTTGTGTAGTTGTTTACTCTGCAGATACAGTAAGTGATATATGCAGTAACTAGTTACATCTTTCCTTCCCTTACTAGTCTCTACTGAGCACTAAATTATAAAGCTTGGTATGTTAGTTTAAAAATATCCACAGGCCCAAAATCTTAAAACAAGAGTGTGCTTTATAAGGCCTACATTGAGAGAAGTAGGAAGATTCAGGGGCTAGACGTCCCCACAGTCCAGTTCCTTGGAAAATTAAAAGTACAGGCTATCTTTTATGCCTGAATATATCCAATATCCTCATCTGAATGTCCCTGAGACTGGAGCCAGGCATAGAGGTTTCTGTGCTTGGGTCCCTTATTTCAAAGCCTCCATTCCCTTGGGAACATTTTCGGTTTCAGTTATATTCCTGAATTCTGTCTCATCTTTTGTCAGTGATTCCTCAAAGTTATGAGGTATACAGAGCTCATTTTATTGTTTCCCACCACATTTATAAAATTATTTCTATATATTTTTTTCTTTTTAGAAACTGGGTAGAGGGAAGGAAAGCTTGTTTTATATGCTCAGTCTGTCACAAACTGAATTCTTGAAGTTTCTCTAAAATGGTAGACAAGCATTAACATTTCTGTCTTAAGTTTGTTCTGATTCCTGCTAATACACTGGTGATACATTGGATCCCAGATACAGAAACATATTCAGAGCTCACTTTTCTACTTTCAAACCCGAGAGAGCTTACTATTCACCAATATGTACTTTCTTTTGCCTTCTAATAAAATCCTTAAGATTTAGGTGACCACAGTGCCACCCAGGTAGATACTACCACCCTAGATTCCCTTCCAGCTAGGTGTGAACATGGGATAATTTCTGTTCAGAAATATATGATGGAAGCAATACTGTACTGGTAAAGGTTTAACAGTCAGCTCTTAATTGTGGAGGTGTGACTTGTAACATTTTCCCCTTTCTGTAGTGTAAATCCTCCCACTATGTCTCATTTCAGATTACAGTGTTACTGAACACAAAACTAAGAGATTTGTAGTAGCACACACTCTTATATAGTATTTCCACTATTATAAACAGCTAAGTAAGTATTATGGGCAGTCAGATAGAGGTAGGCCCTCAAGGGCACCAGTGCAGAGGACAATACAATAGGGTGGAGGCACATTCCTTAAAGGCCAGACCTCAAGATAAAAGATGGAATGACTACACCTACATGCATCCCCTGGGGATAAATAATAATGATTGTTATTCTAAATAGGCATCAATCACCTGGGGGGGGGCAGGAAGAGTCTCTGACCTAACCTTCCAGGAAGGTCCTTGCTCCTTCCCTGCACACTTGCTGCTTGACTTTCTTCCCCTTGGGATCAATATTACCTAAGTGACTATACCTGTAATCTTATTAGTTGACCACAGTTTTATCCCAACTTGTACCCACCTCATGATTTTGTTCCATAAAACTTCCTTGAGAAGTGGGGTTCCAGGAACCCTTCTGTCTCTCTTACAGAAGCTATCTTTCAGTCAATAAGTATTTCCTGCTTTTAACCTCTATTGTCCCTAAGAATTCATTCTTCAATTATGGGGAACACAAACTCAGCATATCAGACGTCTAGCAGGTTGGGAGTTGTAATATTTCCTTTATATTATTTGGATTACTTTGAGGTCCTGTATCATCTCTATATCACCACTATGTATATATAGGACATAGGAGGGATTGACTTCAGTAGTAGAGAGGATAGTGAAATCCAGGAGAATAGTTAAGAAAATATATCGTGAATTTTACCTTATTTTAATACAATTTATTTAATGACAAGTACACCCCTGAATAGAAATAACATATAAAATCTGTGTCATTGTTTTAAAAATAAGTTTCTTGCCTTCCGTATCTTTTTTCCCTGATTCTGTAGTTCAGAGCACAAAATATTGATGAGCCACATTTAACTAAACAGATAAGGACAACACTGCATGGGATGGTGAGGCAACAAGAGGGAAGGAAAGCGAAATGACTTCTGTGAACAGAGCTGTCTTACTCACTCTACTCCCAACCCGTTAGAATTTCCTGTGAGGAAGAAACAAATTGTTTTTGAAAAAAGCATTGTTATCTTTGCTCTGTTAAAACAGCCAAACAAATAACTCATGAATTCATTGTCTGAAGTGGGGCTACTTAGCAGAACCTGAAATGTGTGCTATCTGCTTATCCTATAGACAACTGATGACAGGGAAACAAGTAAGGCAGGGTTGGTGGATAGTGACTCTTGTGTCATAGCAAAGAGTTGGTAAACCTGCTGGCAGTGCATCTGAAGGCAAGCCACTTTCCTGCTCATTAGCAGCTAGCTAACATGGCAGTATTTAGAAAAGTCTCTGTTAATATGCCTTGGCCTTTTTTATACACAGTATTATAGATAAGCATTAAATAGAGGCAAAAATTGACTATTTTACAAACAAAGATGCTAAGGAATACAACTCTCCTAAGAGGCAGTCTCATCCTATATTTTATAATCCAAATAGATTGTGATTCTGATAATTTGTATCTTCACAAAAAGTAGTTTGAAAAAGCAAACGATTTCCATACACTGACACCACACAGATAAGATGATGGCTCCCAGTCTTTCTCAAGAGTATCTCACATAATTGTTCTTGGCTAGGCAATAGGATTGAAATCAGTAGGAATGTTGAAATTAACTTTTCCCTTCCCTCCAAGCTTACTATTTCATATGTCTTCAAAGTAGTGCCGTTGTATTGAGGAAGCAGGAAAAAAACTGATGAGCAGGATTGAGTGCAGAGGTTAGTAAAAGAAAGTGCAGCCAAACCTAATAACTACTTGTCCTTCTTTACTTTGACTTGGAACCGATTGAAAACAAATGAATAGTTTAATGACATTTTGGTAGATAGGCTTATAATAAATATCATACCTTATTTAAACCCTAAAACAACCCAGAGTCCTTAAAAATTGTACCAACAAAAATTGGCTCAAAAATGTGTGCAACCCTAAAGAAGGGTAATTTTATTCCAGTATTCATTTCAAATAGGACAATGCAGAATAAGAGACAGGGAGTTGCTCCATGGTAGAACCTACTTGGCACTCCACTACTAGGGCAGGAATGTTTCACAAATGCTTCGCAATAGGGTTCAATAACTGTAATGGACAAGTATCACATGCTTCCTCTGAGAATGGCAGCTTTAAGTGGGATATCCTACCTTCCTCACCATGGGACATTAGACAATTGGGAGGCAGATGATTTCAAGAAAATTCAAGGAAGGACTTCCAGGGAAGATGGCGACCAGGTGAGCGGCAGAGGGAATCTCTCCCAGAGACTGATCCTTTGCACGCGGGTGCCCGGTCCGTGGATGCAAAATTCCAACTGATCGGCTGCTCTCCGCGGCATGAGCATTAAAGGGCCGGCTGGACAAGCCGGGCGGTGAGAAGTGGGCGGATCCTGAGAGCTGGGCGCCCGAGAGATCGGTGAGGCGCTTCGGCCGCAGCTCGGTTCAAATTGCGTAGAGCCGAGAGAGCGAATTGCGGCGGGAGGAAAGCCTCCAGCTCCTGAACCCGATTGGGTCGGAGACGGCTGTAACCAGGATTTGTTGGAGGCAGCGGAGCAGAGGAAACTCAGAGAATGAGCTACTGGGACAGATTGGACCAATCTGGGCAGCGTTCCGGGATCCCGCTCAGAGGCCCGCCCCCGCAGCCGGCGCTGCGAGAACTGGAGCGGCTGTGATCGGCGGGATTTCTGAGTCGGGAAAAAGCTCGATCCATGGAGATACATCTGAAAAACATTCCTGCA
>PVLD010018256.1:0-39520 GCA_004027595.1 Dinomys branickii | reverse complement strand
GAGGTGACCTTGATGCTCTCCAAGGAACATGCACTTCAGCAGGGAAATAGATAAAGACAGAAGTGGTCCTAATTCAGTAGGATGAAACTGGGAGGTGCCAAGGAGGGAGCATGGGGAGGGCATCTGCCTCAGTCTAGGGGTTCACAGAAGGGGGCCTTGACCAAAGCCTTGGAAATGAGAAGAAAGCCCAGGAAGAAGATAGCCAGAAAAGGAGAGGGAGGGAGGTGGGGAGAGAGAGAGAGAGAGAGAGAGAGAGAGAGAGAGAGAGAGAGCTGGAGAGAGCGTGAGCCATGATAGGGAGGCTATTGGAGAAACAGGAACTAAAATGGCTAGTTGCAGGTGTTTAGAGATTGTCTGCTATGTTCCAGACATGTTTTAAAAGCTTCATGTCTCAATCCTGCAACAAAACTACAAAGTCAGTACCACTTTCATCTTTATCTGTCAGTTGAGGGAATAGAGAGGATAATTTGCCTAAGGTCACATTGTGCACACATTTCAGAGCCGGAAGTCACATGATACTCCTTTCTTGCCACGGTGGTATACTGCTCTGGACTCAGGTAGTAGCAGTAGGGATGGAAACCGTGGGGAGTTTCAGAGGAGAGTGGTAGTAGACTTGAATGTGGCGGCACTGGTTGACTGGTTGAAGTTCCCTAGAGCCAAGAACCATTTCTGTTTTACTTGCTTCGCTCCTGATCCTAGTGGAGCCTGGTGCATGGTGAGCACCCCATAAGTATTACTTGGATAGATAAGTGGATGGCACCTGTATCTGTCATGTTTCCTAGTTGAGTAACTATGGGGTGATGGGATAATTGGGTGAGGGTAGGAGTGGACACACAGTGTTTGAGGAGTCTCTGGGGAAACCATTGCCATTCCCATGGCAACATCTGGGAGGCATTTGGATGAATGGCCTGGAGCTCAGTAATGAGGCTAGGTTTAGAAATTCTTGGGCTTTTTCTAGTGATTAAAGCCACAGGAGTGGGTGATGTTGTGGGGAAGTTTGATGGAGATGCCTGCAGATTTGGGCACCCTTGGAGGTCAGGTGGTAAGTGAGCCATTGGTGTGGGTAGTAAAGGCAGAACTCTGCTGGAAACACAGGGGCCTGGGAAGGGAAGTTGGAGGAGGTGCAGTGTGAGGCAGGGAGGCTGCTGAGGTCAGAGAACAATGGGGCAGAGAGTGGGCCGCAAACCAGAAGAGGGGAGGTTTCATGGGGAGGGAGTGGCGAAGCTGGGGTCTTACAGAGTGCATGTGTGTGGTGTTCCAAGCTGATTGCTGTGGGCATACTTCTGGCAGGGAGGCAGAAGCAGAGGCATTGGGTACAGACTGCCTTTTTCAAAAGGAAGTGGGGTTGGAGCCAGGACCACAGAGGGACGTGGGTTGGGAGTGGCTTCTTTTTATCCTGGGAGAGGTAAGTCTGTGTGTAGACTCAAGGTGAAGTGCTGCTTTGTTTGGTTTGGAATAGGAGCTCTGCTGGAGTTCAGAGGAGGGACTGAGGGCTCAAGGAAAACCCTGAGAAGGAGGTGGGCTTTTCTCTTCTGTATTGCTTTTAACAAATACACTTGCTACACAATTGGATTGAGGCAGTTTGAAACAAACCTATGTTTACAACAGTAGGAGGGTTCTCAGGAAAAACCAAGAGCCCTAAAAAAGAGTGAAAAAATACCTCTGCTGTGTCGTTAGGCACGGTGCTGAACTCGAGCTCTGAGCTTCCTGGTTGCTGGGATCAAGGAGAAGCTGGACAGGCTGCATAATCCCCAAAACATGATAAAAAGAGCGTGCTAATTCTTAAATCCGACGTACTTTCTCCATGGACTGAATGCTAAAATGAATTTGCCAGGCTGCATGTACACAGTGGTGTGGAATAACAAGGAGGAGCTGAGCCTTGAAGGAGGTGGGAAGGACCAGCTCGAGCCCCAGCTCAGGCGTTCAGGTATTTGTGGGGCCGTGCGCCTCCAGAAAGCCAGAAAGCTAGCCAGGGGGTGTATACTTGTAATCAAAGCACTCTGCAAGGCTGAGGCAGCAGGATCACAGGTTTGAACCCACCCTGGGCAACTTAGCAAGACCCTGTCTCAAAATAAAAAAATTGATAAAAGGATTGGGGTTGTAGCTCAGTGTAAAAGTCCTAAGTTTTGTCTTCCATACTGAAAAAAAAAAACCCAGAAGACTTCAGAGTTCCTGCAATGGGGGTCCAGGGCTGTGCCGGTAAGATTCAGGACTGAGACTCAGGTGGGGGAGTGGCAGGAGCCCAGCATGTGCTTATTGGTATCGTTTTGAGAATGGAGTATGGGGATCCTTCCAGGCTCTTGGCCTGTGTGAGGCTGGAGAGTTTGGAGCAGGGAGAATTTGGTGGCTTGCTCAGGTTTTTGTTGGAGTTGGGGTTGGGAGTTTTCCTGGAGTTGGAGAACCCAGGAACACAAGCATAAGTGTCACATTGTAGAACCAGAAAGAACAAAGTATTGGGAGCATGGAGACCAAGGAGCCCTGGCAGCCTAGAGTAGACCGTTTCCAAGAGGGGCTAAGCTAAGTGGAGAAGCCCCTTGCATTGGGGGTGTGAATTTCAAGGTCAGCAACTCCAGGGCCATGGACAGAACTGTGTCTAAATCACTGAATTAAGGATACAGCTTCCTTGGAGAGGCCTGGGGTCATGAGTGGGAAGTTCATACTGCTTCAGGATATGGCACATGAGCTCTTGTCTGGAACCAGGAGGTTTGTGCAACCTTTCATCGTTCGGCTCCCACCTCCCACCCACTTGCATGCAGAAGTGTGGTCCTTGGTGAGGGAGGGCAGGGATGAGAGCTGGACCTGTGTGTAGGATGAGTTTTGCAGTGATGCTGGAAGAGAGAGAAGTGCTCTTTAGGTACTTTGCTTGTCACTCAGAGCTGTGGTTTGAAGTGGGCTGGGAGATATGCTGGGGAAAAACCAGGACTGAGATGTAGAGATGGTGGATGGAGGGGTGGCTGTAGGACCGCAAGTGAGAGCCATGCCTCTGGCCTCCTGAGGGGCCCTGGATGGACTGCTTCACTCCCTGTGGCCCTTGTTTCTTCACTGATCACACAAGAGCACTTCCAGGCCTGTGGATTTGAGTCCATGCAGGTGGTTTTGTAGCCTGCCTTCTGCTGCTCCTGTTCCACACTTGGGTTACATTCCTAGAGAGATGCACTCTTGGCAGAAGAGGAGATGAACAGATGGCCATGGAGGTGCCCACCCTAAGGACCAGGAGGTTACAGGTAGCTCAAGAGGAGCATGTAGACAGTAGGAAGCTAGGCTTGGCTCTGCCCTGTGCCCTTGAGATACTGTGCTCTTCCTTTGCTGGGCTTGTTCTCCAGGTTCCTGCCCTCCAGGATGGGCCCCAGGGATGGGGATCTTGTGACCATAGAGAAGCTCAATGCTGTGGGGTTTGGTGCAGAATCCATAGATCCCCATCACTTGGAAACTTTTATAAATGTAGCTGGCTTTATGGGGTCATGGGAAAGCATCTCTGGATAATGGTTCTTTGAGAATGGGCCTCTGACCGTGGCCTCTCCCAGAAAGTCCTTACACCCTAGGGCTGTAGTGCTTGGTGCTGACTTCACAAGGCCTGGCCTGGGCCCTGGTTCTTCCTTCTGTTTTGAGAGTTGTCCATCTGTGCTGGATTTCTTGGCACCCTGTCCCTCCGGTACCACATTAAAACCAGTCCATCGCATTGCTGTGAGGCACACCTGGCAGCAGGCCTTGTATGTCACTGGTGTGGTGTTCACCTGTGTGAGATGTCACAGACTCGGCAGTGCTGTCTTAGTAAATGTCACTGCTATGAAGGGTTGGAGGTTTTCCTTGATCTGAGAAGTCTTGATTAAATGAGGGTATCTTCTTGTTGGGCCTCAGGGTTATTGGAAGCACTTCTGAATCCTCCCATTGTCATTTGGACAGGACCTGTAGGGAGCTTCTGGAAGCTTCTCTCTTCCCACAGTTCCAGCTCTCTGGGAAGTAGCATACCAGGAGATCAATCTCTGTCTTCACTTTTCTTCACAACCCTGAGCCTCAGTGCTGTTAATTTAAACTGACCAGAGTTGTCAGAAAGACTGGGAGAGGCATTTCCTTTAAAAGTTTCTGATAGAGAGCCTGGAGTGCCTGGGGAATGTGTGGGAATGAATGTATGAGTCCAGAGAATTTAGCTAGACAGTATCCAGCTCCCGGTGGGCCATGAGGGACATTTTTAAAAAATGAAGCTTTTTTTCCTCTCAAATTGTACTTCTTGCAAGGATGCCCTCAGATTGTGTGTGTGTGTGTATGTGTGTGTTGTGTAGTGGTGGTTGTGGGTTGTGGGGCAGATGATTCTGTTCTCTTGTGAGCCGAGTCCCTTCCGGGCTGTGTTTGAAGCAGCTGTTCGAGTTGTCCTGTTCCTCTCGGTCTGCCAGGAGGATATAAATAACTCCTTGCTGGCCCCATGCCATCTGTGGGACTGTAATTCAACCCCTGGGTGCTGAGGATGTGTATAAATAGATTTCAGCCAGGAACTACCCTGGCTGTCTGGGCCCCTTTTGTGTAGTAGATGCTGTCTTTGTCCGAGAGGGTTGCTGGGCTGCAGAGGGAACTGGGTGGCCTCCCTTGGGCTGTCCTGGGGAAGGAAGAAGGAACCCCTATGGGAGCTCTCTCTCCTGCCTGGCTGGGGGACTGTTCACTCTCTTTAGGCAGAAAGGATGAACAGGTCGGGGATTTGACTCTTGGCTCCCTGGGACTGTTATTGAGCATCTGTTTGGCTTTCTATAGTATCTATTAGTGGATTTTTATCTAGGGATTCCCCAGGAACCTCATGGGCTCACAGAAGGGCCTTTTCAAAGCTTATTAGTTCATGAAGGTCAATAGCTGACCTGCCGTTAGAGATGTGTCTGATTGGGAGAGGTAGTGACCTAGAAGGGATTCCTTTCCTGGATCCTCCCTGTACTCTCTGCTTCCAGAAGTGACCAGGTTTCTTCTGCCCGGGCCTTTCCACCAAATCATTCTGTCTTGAAGCCAGCCAGCCATGGCTTGTAACTGTGAGCCAAAACAAATCTGTCCTCCTTTCAGTGTGGGTGTGTTCTGTCCCACAAGGAGAAAGTAATCAAGTCGCTGATGTTTTTAGAGATCATCTCTGAATGATAGGTAGCGATTTGTTGTGCACAGGTAGGTGAATCTTTAAACATCTTGAAATTATACATCATGTTTTGTGGGTGTCCTCAAAAGAGAAAGTTGTTGTGTTCATTAGATTCTCAAAGAATTCCTTAATTTCTCAATAAGAACTTCTGCCTCTATTGGAAGACCGACTTTATTAGCTCCTGCAGAAGAATGCCAAATCTGCCTCCTGGCTCAGTGGCAAAGAAGGCTGTGATCAATTGGTGATGCCTGGCACAGGCATAGGGGGTGCAGGAGTGACCTGGATGGAATCATCCAGTCATTTCTGGGGCCAGTAGGATGCCTAAGGCAGACGGAATGGGAATCTCATGACCACTCCTCTATTGATTTCACAATTTATTGATCGTCTACTTTGGGCCTGCCATTGTGTTAGGGTTGGAGAGTCAGTAAAGAAGGAGCTAGAAGTTAATTCCCTTCTGGAAGTTAGAGACTAATGGCAGGACACTGTGGATTGCCCCTGCAACTCTGTAGCATCTATTGGCTGATTGTTATGGTCTATACGGGATTGGAGTTGTATCACAGATAGTGGGATTTTCACTCAGCTTTTCTTGAAATTCCTCTTCTACTTGGCTACTACTAGGTGTACCCTGGTGGCACTGGAATCATCCCCTTCTTGGGGACCATGGGCCTCAGGTGGTTAAGTCTCACTCAGGGGCCTTCCTGGCTTTGAGCAGAATTGCATTCTGGAAGATGTCTGGGTGAAGACGTCTCCACTTTCTTGAGGGAAGCCTACCTCGAGGCTGCAGTTGAGAGAGACTGGCTGTGGACAGTGCTGTGTCTGCTGCACCACACCAGGGACCCCTATGTCTGCCTTCCTCTAGCATCTAATGCTGACTCCTGTGACTGCTTTCTGTAGTTGCTTGCTTACCTTTCATTCTGGGTCAATGTGCCCAAATGCTTTGCTTGGAACTTCCTGCGGCATGTGGAGACAAGGCTGGAATGTTGAATACTACTTTATCAAAGGCCCTGGGGAGATATACTAGATGCCCAGTTTACAAGAATGGGTTTGTGCATGTTGCTGCTCTAGAGTCCTTGAACTCTTCCTACCCAGCCAGCGCTCCAGGCATCTAGAGTCTGTAAAACTCATGCCCCACACAGATGAGCTGTGGTCCCTGTCTAGGAAAGGCCCCCACTTTACTAGTAGAGTTGGGATTAAAGACCCAGCTCATTTCTAGAGGGCTGGGAGAGCGGTCCATTTGGGGAGATGCCCCTTACACGGAATCAGGATTCCAGTCCATGCACACTCTCACTCCAGAGGCCTCACTTGTGGATAGGTGTGTGTGTTTGCTCACACAGGGACAGGCACACCTTCAGCTACCCTGGTCTTCTGTTGTTCCCATAGACTCCCTGGTTGCTTCTGCTTGTACTCCTGGACACAAGTTCTTTCCTTGCCAAATGTTTTAGTTCAGGTTAATATAATGGAGTGTCATAGATAGGGTGGTTATTATAGACTTCCACTTCTCCCAGTTAGGGGAGTCTGAGATCAGGGTCCAGTGTGGGTGTGCTTTTGGTGAAGACCTTCTTCTTGGTTCTGTCCTTATTGTTGTGGAAGGAGAGGGAGTGGCAGTGGTAGAGGGAGAGGGAGAGGGAGTGGGAGGGAAGAGGGAGACTTGAGACAGAATGGAATTTCTTCTTAGAAGGTCACTAATCCCATCCCAAGAGCCCCACTGTCATGATCTAGTCTAACCCTAATCACCTCTCAAAGGTTCTACATCCAGATGCCATCACACTGGGGATTAGTCTGGTTTCTCCCTTCCTGAACCCTTCCCAGGCTGCTCCTTATACAGTGGTCTGTAAAACTTGTCTGTATCCTTCACTCGGTACTAACTAATTTCTTCCTGATTCGGTCTCTTCTTCATATTCCTATTTTGCTACTGTGTTGCTTTATGTATTGGTGCCCATGCTGCCAGGCACCATGCTGACTCTCCTGGAGGCCACGGTGGACATAGATGCTGCTTTCTCAGATCATACAGTCTGATGCAGGAGGTAGACAGTGGACAAGGAAGCAGATAAATGTATCCAGGTTGAGGGCTTCTAATCTGAAAATCAGAAATGTCAGGTGCTTCCAAATCAGATACATTTTGAGTACCAACATGACAGCACAAGTGGAAAATTCCACGTGTGACCTCACGTGATGGGAAGCAGTCAAAATGCAGGCACCCAAGAAAAATATATTGTACAAAATTACCTTCAAACTGTGTTTGTAAGGTATGTATAAAAGATAAATGAATTGTGTCTTTAGAGTTGGATCCTGTTCCCCAACTCTCATTGCAAATACACAAATGTTCTAAAAACTGAGAAAAATGGAAAACCTGAAACACTTCTGGTCCTAAGCATTTTGAAGAAAGGATATTCAACTTCAACTAAAATGGTGGAAGTGAACAGGATATAGAAATAGATGTAATGGGAATGGGGGAGTCTGTTTGGACAGGGATCAGGAAAAGTTGATCTGAGGAGATGACATTTAAATTTGAGACTTGAGGAACGAGGAGCCAGTGAGACAGATGGAGAAAGGATTCCAGGCAGGGGGTGTGGTATGGGTAGAAGTTGCAGGAGGGAAGGACTTGGCGTTGTTGGAAGGAGGTGTGTGGTTCCATGCACGGGTTTGGGGACAAGCACAAGACGTGGTTGTGAGGCAGGTGGGGGCCTCTGTGGGTCCTGCTGAGGGTTTGAAAGGGCTGAGTACAGGTGGAAAGGAACTTCTGCATTCGTCAGTGACACTGTTAAAACTGTGGTATGAAAGGAGGACCACAGCAGTAGTCTGCCCACTGTGTGTGGAGGGAGAGGAGAGAGTGACCACAAGAAACCAGGGAGGAGGTTATTTTCATATCCTTAGATGGTGGTGATGGTGGCTTCGCCCTGGGCGGTGGCTTTGTGGGCAGATAAGTGGGTAAGTTGGGGAGATTTTGGAGATGGAAGTGATAAGCCTGGAATGCGGGAGCGAGGTGATAGGAACTTGGATGACTCACAGGCTTCTGGCTGGAGCGACTCAGTGGGTGACAGTGCCATTTTCTGAGACAGTGAACACTAGCAGTGGAGAGACAGATCTAGAATTCATTTGGAGCATGTTGATTTTGAGGTGCCTTTGGAACATTCATATCAGGTTCTTGACTGGTTATAGTAATTAAACCTACAGTCTGGGTAGTATCCTCTAAAAGAAGTCCAGCACAACCTGGAAGTCCCCATGGACAGCTGTGTCAGATGCTGTTGAGAGGTCCAGAGAATGAGGTCACATGGGAACTGTTGGCTTTGGGAACCAGGAAGGCCGTGGCTACTCCTTCATAGCAGTTTTGATGAGTTGGTGATTGTGGAAACCTGGTCTGTGCTAAAGAAAGGCTGGTCACTGGGTGGGCCAGAGTTCGTGGGAAAGCTGTCAAAGGAAAGAGGAAACGTTTGTCCCTAGTGGAGGAACGGCCAAGGAAAACCCAGTGCTGCATGGTGTGAGAAGCGAGGTGTGAAAGTGGAAGTGAGCAGGAGAGAGGCTGGCCCCAACATAAACTGCACTCCCAGGTTGTGAATCGTGGGCATCTGCAAGTTCCAGAACCACAGTGGTGGCCACACTGAATCTATGACTGTGAGACCCTTGGTCTTGGGACAGCTGCAGGATGTTTTGATTTTACACTGGTGCAAAGAGTGATGCACATTCAGTAGAAACAATTCTTTGGATTTTAGGCTTGGTCTTTTCCTGGGCGAGTGATGTGGGGTCCAGTCCTCTCTGGTGTTGGACGTGGTCCCAGTCAGCCTGGAACCATGAGAGTGAATGATGGATGCTCTGTAGTGTTGGACAAACTACTTTAAATAAACTTTCTTTTAGGAGAGTTTTGCCCAGCTGTAGGTGAATATGAGTGTTCTGAACACGGTGAAGGCTGACTAACCTAAGCTATGATGTCTGGCAGGTTAGGTGTATTAAGTATGTTTTGACTTGGGGTACTTTTAACTTAGGGTGCATGTTGGGGACATAGTTGCATTATTAGGTTGGGCATTTGTACTATGACTTAGGCCCTTGCATATTCCTACATGGATACCAAGAAGCCATGACCAGCTTTTCCTGCCCCAGCCCAAGAGTCTTTTGGTTGTGGGAAGAGAATTTCCTCTGGGTCCTGTTTGTGCTTATGTTCAACCTCAAGAGCCAGCCTCCCAGGAGGTGGCTCTACTGCCCTGAGGAGCATTCCTGTGAGCCCCAGTCTTCAGCCAAGAGGCTCTTAGAGCAGTGCTGAGGTTGTCTGGCTGTGGGGAGGCGTTATTCTAGGGCTTATTGTATGGGTTCCTCTCTGTAGTGTTTCAGGGGTGAGATTGGATTTTTTCCCACAGCCAGCCTCAGAGACACTTTACCTTCCAGATCAGCACCCCTGAAGAGAGGCAGCCCTCATTTCTGGAGGAACAACATGAGCCAAGGTGTCCTTGAGCCGGCTACCACCTACCAGATCCTTCCAGTGGCTCTGTTGCATGACTAGGAGACTGCATTAATTAGCTTTCCTGTTGCTGGGACAGAGTACCTGACAAGCATAATTTAAAGGAGATACATTTTGGCTCGGGGTTTTACAAGGGTTTAGTCCATGGGTAGCTGGCTCCAAGGCAGGACCATCATGGTGGAAAGGCCTGAAGGAGGAAAGATACTCAGCTCCTGGCAGCTAGGAAGCAGGGAGCAAACAAGCATCAGAGTGAGATATACTCATGACCCACCGCATCCTCCCAGGCCCTACTTCCTAACTGCACATTCAGCTACAAACTCAGCAATGACGAATCCACAGAAGCATGTAGAGCTCCCATGATCCAGTCACCTTCTGAAGGCCCCACCTCTGAACACATGAGACTTTGGGGGACATTGTAGACCCACATCATGACAGAGGCCTTATATGGGTAGCCCTGAGAGGCTCTCTGAGGCAGGGGGCATCTCAGGCCATGAATGGCACCCACTTGCCTGGAGAAGGACTAGGAAGTTGAGTTATGCCCAAATGTATAGTAAGTGTTTACAAGAAGGAAATTTACAAGAAGGAAATTGGGATAGCTGTTCCCACCCTGCCTGGCCCAAGAGTCCTCCTGGGCAAGTGATGCCTCCTCTCCCCATTCTTAGGAACTGCACTCTGGACACCATGATGTGTTCAGGTAAAACATCACAGAGCAGCACAGTGAGCGGGGACAGACAGCCCTGGCTTCAGATTCTCAGTTATGTGAACTTGGATGCATTTAAATATTGATTGAGGAGCCTCTGTTTACCCAGCCGAAATAAGGACAGTAATGTCCTCATTTCTGCTTTTCCGCGCATGTAGGAGGACGCACTTGCATGTTGAGACAAACCACAGACTTACCTGAGGGCAGCCCAGAATGTCTTGGGTGCGAGGTAGAGGAGCTGCCCTCTCTGCTTTGGGGGCCATTAGGGACATGATACCTGTGCTGAGTGTGGAGGAGAAGTAGGCCAGTACCAGGAGGACCTTCTGGGAGAGGAAATGGGTATCGGCTCACAAAGCCCTTGTACATTTTGCCAAGAAATTTGATTTTCTTTGGAAGGCAATAGGGAACCATGAAATATTTTAAGCAAAAGGGTAACATGATCCAGCTGGTATTTCAGAATGATCACTTTCGCCACTGTTTGTTGTGAAGGAGAGAGAGGCTGCAGATGGGGAGTCCCCTTGAGGTGCCACATTGTGAAGGCCTGAGAGGAGGCCAAGGCAGAGGCAAGTAAATAGGACCAGACCAGAGGGATGAGGCAGAGGCCTTTACAGTCTGCCTGGGTGCATTTTGGAGGTGCACAGTGAAGGGGGTGTCCAGGATGATGTCACGGTCCCTGGCCTTGTGGTCTGCAGGCAATGCTGTCACCTGAGAGGAGGGAGTAGGAGGAGGAAGAGGGGAGATCTGGGTATAGGGGGTGGAAAATTGGGTTTCACCCTTGTTTGAAAGCTGTAGAAACATGCATGCGGAGATGTCTAATACAAAAAGTATTTGTTATCAGGGAATTCAGGAGACAGGCAGGGCCTTGGGATGGAGATGATGGGATTAAGGGGAATAATGCATGCAAAACGGTGAGCAGTGGCCCAGCATATGGGCATGTGGTAAACACAAGCACCTTCAAAGAGCTCTAAGCTCATCTGGAGAGGCGGGGCTTGCCCCTGTGAACCACTGACTAGGAAGAGGAGGTTCTGCTTAATGAAGTATCGGGAGGATTAAACTGCTTGCTGCAGGCATCGGGAAGGGGGGTCTGGAGCTGGGAGAGTCAAGGGAGGGTGGTATGGGTGGGGTCCTGCCACTGGGAAAGAAGGAAGGAGAGTTCCTTCCAGCAGAAGCTCCTGGGTGGAGGAGGAAGCGGGACTGACCATGGCTTGTCCTGAAGGAGGGCCTGTCTTGCTGAGAGTGGAGGGGCCGGCTGGGAGAAGAGCGTTGGGGGTGGGGAGTGTGAGGTGGACCTTTGAGATGCCCTGGGAAGCCCTCTTGGCTCAGGGGCTGGCTTCCCAACACCCCTCCTCCAAGCTCCCTCCATCATCCCCCAGCTCCAACAGGCTCGGGATTCTCTCCACTTACTGCTTACTGAGATGGTGAAGTAGCCAGGTGGAACTGGTCCTGGATTAGGAGTTCGCCTTAATCCTCATTAATACAGTTGGCTCTGCATCTGGAGGCTCCACGTTCATGCATTGCATCCACAGCAGATTGAAAATATTTGGGGAAAAAAACCACAGTAAGAATAACAACAGTTAAATAATACAAATAACAGCACACAATAATAACTATCTCCGTGGCCCCACACAGTGTATCAGGTCTTATGGGGAACCCAGAGATGATTCAAAATACACTGGAGGATGTGCGTGGGTGTCTGGAAATCTACACCATTTTCAGGACTTGCACATACTTGGGTTTTGGTATCTGAGGGCGTCCTGGAGCCAGTCCGCGAGGACACCGAGGAAGGGGTATACCACCTCTGCTGATAGCTCATCTCTGATCTTGTTGGAAATTAGAATGAGTGGCCTTGTTATGTGGTGAGGCTCTGGGCCTCAGAGGTGCAGAGCCCGAGGGGAAAGTTTCGCTGGCATCAGAGGAGGCCCGCTCAGGTCCCTTCTGAGTGAGTGAGGCTTGGACATCCTGTCCTGCCTCTTGAGACAAGTGACTTGAGGGGACTATTTCTTGGGGAGGCTTCTTTCTTCTGCTTTTCCTGCACTCTCCCTTCCCTTCCCTTTCCTCTTGCCCTTTACCTTTCCTCCTTCTCCTCCTCTTCCTCTTCCTTTTCCTCTTCTTCTTCCTTCTTCTCCTGGTTCTTCTGTGACACTGGGTATTGAACCTGGGCCTTTGTGCTGAGCCACATCCTCAACCCCTTTTGTTTCGAGATAAGCTTGCCCAGGCTGGCCTTGAACTTTCGATCCTTCTGCCTTAGCTTCCCCAAGTGCTGGGATTTCAGGTTTGTACCATTACTCCTAGCTTCTCTTTTCCTTTTTTTTTTTCCTTCTATCTATCATAATTCTCAAAATAAAAGTCATTTTACTGGTTTTGCTGGTTATAAGAATGCTGTGTACTCATTATCAGAACGAATTCAGGCAAGACAGAAAGGAATACCTGAGAAAGTTGTCCTCAGCCTGAAAACCCTCCAGCAAGCCCTGGCTAATGCTCTGGAGAATATATACACTATCAGGCTTTTGAAAACAATGTGCGTACATGGATTTAAACAAAATGATGTCATGCAGTACATGCTGTTTTCTAGCTGTTTTGTTCTCTAATGCACGGTCAGCAGTTTTGCATCTCAGTATATACCGGTGTACTGGTTTGTCAAGACAGTTTGGTTTTCCTGTGTGGGCTGTGTCCCTGTCTGTGGCTTCCTCTCACAGCTTGTCTTTGTACACTTGTGCCTTCGTTCTTATCATCTGAGGAACATGTGTCTGGATCCTAACCTTCCGGGTAGTGGGGGACAGCTGCCTTCGGGGCTCTCTATGGAGAAGGGGGCACTCAGGCAAGACCTATGTAGGGCCTCTCCGAGGTGCAGGAGAGGACAGGGAGCTGGGATGAAGCAGTCATCTTTTGCAGCAGGTGGTAGTTTCTCGCGGCTGCCATCTGTGGTTTGGGCTGCTGGCTGCTGGGTGTGGTCTGATTCCCAGTCACACTAGGAAGGCAGTGCTCAGGTGAGGATGCAGATTTTAGAAATATGCAGAGGGCTGCTCAGCTACTGTCTCAACTGGAGGAGACATGAGGGGCCAAGTGGAAGAGTTTATGAGTGGAAGAGTATGTATGTTTGCCTCATTAAAACACAAGATTTTGGGGGATGAGTGGGGAATTGAACCCAGGACTTTCACACTGAGCTACATTCTCCAGCTCTTAAAAAAAATTAAAAAAAATTGAAATAGCCTTGCTAAGTCAGGCTGGGCTTGAACTGGCAATTCTCCTACCTCAGCCTCCCAGAATGTTGGTGTTATAAGGGTGTGCCAAAACAAAACAAAGATAAAACAAAAAGGAGTAACAACAAATACTATCATTTGGGTGCTGGTGTCAGCAGTGGGGGCTGTGGTATGTGAAGAGGGCCAGAGCATGCTGGTCGAGGCTGGGCCTTCGAAGCTAGGGTGTTCCAGTTCCTCCATTTAGTTCTTCTAAGGCTGTCTTTCCCTGTGGGAGTGTTTCAAATAAGCCAAGCAAGGATCATTGCCTGCTACTTGCTAATTCCCTCCTAGTTCTTTCAGAGACAGTTTGAAATCTATGAGGTCAACAAGTAGTAGCTAGGAATGGCAATCCATGAGCTCCAAGCTTTGAGACCTACAGCGTAGAGTTATTAAGCTGCAGACCTGCCCTGTGATGGGAAGAGGTGGCAGTGTTTTGGAGGAGGGAGGGGCCGTTACCTCCCAGCAGGTGGGTAGGTGGGTGGGAAGAAGGCAGTGCCAGGGAGCAGGTCTGGTACATGCCCCCTTCCCACTGCCTGGGAGGACCAGGCAGCTTTGGCCACCACTGTACCTTTTACAGGCACATGGTGTTCTTGTGCTTTCGTCTGGGCTCAGGGCACTAAGGAGGTTGGGCTGGTGGGGCCCTCTGAGAGAGGACAGGCTGGGGCACCTGCAGGGTGCGGGGAAGGGTGGTCTCTGCTCCCTGATGCCTGTGCTCTGGGCAGCCCTGCTCACTGGCTTGAGTGCCTCGCTGTGATCCCTGCATGTGTGGATGGAGAACTGCTTTGGAGGAGAGCCCCCACTGTGATGGTGGATAAAAAGGGGGAAGGGAGGGGCCCGGGGGTCTGCATCTTTGGTGTGTCTTCATTATTTATGCCTGGATAAAGGTGTGTACTATGTGGAAAGGTGGCAGCCGTGATGCCGAAGAGCACATCACTGCACTCAAAATGTAGCTAATGGCGCCCCAAGGATCTGTGATTGCACCTGAAAGCAGGTCGCGGAGGACTGAAAGACCATCCCCACAGAACTTCATTTTGCAGATGGAGCCTAATCCTAGAGGTCAGGTTATTTTCTTAGTGTTGACCGCTAAGGAGTAGCTGGACCTGAGTGAAAGGTCTTGTCTTGCCTGCCTGGGTAGTGCCCTGACCGTGGAGGCAGCATGGCACAGCAGGGAAAATGGACAGAGTCAGGAAGGGTTTCCTCCTTGTCAGGCTTGGGCACCAGACTTGGGAGATAGAGCGCATTTGAGCCTCAGTTTCCTTATTTAAAAATGGACAGAATTAAATCTGGGAAAGTTAAATCTACCCTAGAGTTAAATTGTGGAGTTGTTAAAGAGAAGGAGAACAACTGTGGTGGTAAGAAGGGGGGGTACCCTGTGCTGAACTGCTGGGGACCAGAGGTGTTTCTCAGTTTGGATTGTTTTGGACTTTGGAATATCTGAATATATATAATGAGATATGTTGGGGATGGGATCCAAGTCTAAACCTGAAATTCATTTATGCTTTATATACATCTCAGACACAAAGTAAAGGCAGTTTTATACGATATGTTTAATAGTTTTATGCATAAAGCAAAGTTCCATGGGTGGAATTTTCTGTGTGATTTCATGAGACGCTCAAGAAGTTTCAGGTTTCAGAGTATTTCAGTGCATGTGTCCATTAGGTGTGGGCGGCGGTGGTGTTTGAGAACGGAATGCCCCCAGGTCCCTTGCTGGCCTGTGGACCTGGCTCTGTTCCCTTAGGAGCAGCAGACAGCCATGTGGGGCACTAGGACAGATCCGCCTGGAAGGACAGGGCAGAAAGGCTGGGCAGGAGGGCGAGAAGGGCTTGGTGCTTGGGTACACAGAGCCCTGGTGAAGGCTTCTGGCTCCCAGCTGTGGGCAGAAGGTCTAAGACCAGCTGGACCTGGGACCAGCCCAGGCCTGGCAGAGGGGAAGTCCTTTCTGCTTCCTTCCCTTTCCTTCCAGTTCTATCAGTGAACCAGAC
Organism: Dinomys branickii; assembly: GCA_004027595.1. NCBI lineage: Eukaryota > Metazoa > Chordata > Mammalia > Rodentia > Dinomyidae > Dinomys > Dinomys branickii. The sequence goes on along the minus strand of PVLD010018256.1, from coordinate 24,042 downwards.
AGACGTCTTGACTCCTACACCCCTGCCAAAGTCCTGTAGTCCATGGGGCATTGAAGACCAGGCAGGGAGGGTGGGGGTACCCAGGAGCCCATCAGTTGGGGTCCCCAGCCCACAGCCCCTTTTCTTCATGAGGGCTCAGGCCTGCATTACTCCTCTGTCCCCACCCTCTCTCCTCTTTGGATCAACCTTTCAGAGGTCAGTGGCAAAACAGGTGAGGGGGTAAACAGAAATGATGATGACTTTGATTTCTTTTTTTTGTTGTTGTTGTTCTTCTGTTGGAGCCTGGGGAGGGCGGTTGTTTTGCTTCCTGGACCTCAGCGGAGGATTCTCTGCCAGACAATCATCTTGGCGCTTTCATTGCTTTCTGATGCTCCTCTAACTGTGCAGGGTCGGCTATTAAATGGTCATCAAACCTCAGCCTCTATCCCATCAATAGTCATAAAGTTGGGGAGATAAAAGCCATCAGTTTTCCATTATAGCTGAAAGCAACACTGGAGATAGCTATTTTCTGAATGCTGCAGATAGATGTATTTTAACTAGAACAAGGTTTCCAGTGGCCCCCAGCTCAGCTTTGGGTCTTGCTGGGGATGAGATAATCTACCAGGTGGTTAAAATTGAGGTGTGGCAGGCCTTTTCTCCCCTTGTCCCCTCTCTCTTAGGAGGACTGAGTAGGCAGACCCTCAGGCTTAGGGTGCTGGTGGAGGATGGGGTGGTGGTACTGTGGGTGTGACCCTGCAAGCTGCTCTGTTAGATGTAGGGAATGGTGACCTTCATTGGCGGTACTGGGGATTGAACTCAGGACCCTGCGCCTGGTAGGCAGGCGCTTATTCCACTGAGCTATATCCCCAGCCCCGGGAATGGTGACCTTCAGATTCTAGCCAGGAGAGCCTTCCTCTGCTGGGTCTGGGGCTTTTTGCAGGCCAGAGGCAAGATGCAAAGAGACACTAGGGCCTGCAGGCTTGACCCCTTTAGACCTGGAGTGACCCAGTGCAAAGAAGCTGGCACCTGGGATGCAGGGTGCCAGGTGGCCAGTGGCTCCTGATGCACTATGCTCGTACCTTCTCACGAACAGCAGGCTATTTGGAAATGAATTTTGCAGTCAAACAGCCAGGCAGTGAACAGCCATCAGGTAAGTCCTGGAAATGAACTTCTAAAATATTCAAGCCCCAGGCCCCTCCGATTCTGGTTCCAGAAGAATCTGGGCTCTGAGATCCCTGACCTTGGCTCCCTGTCTGTAGCCACATTTCCCTGAATGGGTCACTGACCTCTGCTTCTCCTTCCTCTGGGGACCTGCAGGACAGGCTCCCTTGCCTGGATGTCTTCCTGACTCAGTGGAACATGCTCTGCTCAGCACCTTAGAAGGCCTCCATGGTTGCTACTTCTTCATGGAATTTCCATCTTTTCTGGGAAGTTGCCATCTTACTTCATGTGCAGTATCCCAGCCCTGATCAGAGATACTTTTAAGAAGCTCTGAGGTTATTGAGCATGTGGATTTTGCCACACAGTAGTCTGAGGTCAATGTGCACTTCCTGATTTTTCTAACTCTCTAACTCTCTAGTCAGCTAGCAGGAATGCAGTCTCATTTGATTGAGTGGACAATCTGTGACCTACAGGACTCTCATGCACTGAGGCCAGCTCAACTGTGGCTTGGCTCCTCCTAGCAGCCCTCCAAGGGGTCCCTTAGGCAGCATCTGCTGGGCACTGTCTTGTGTGGCCTCACATCTCTCCATGGCTCTGAAGTCCACAGACCCCTGACAGGCCCAGAGAGACCCTTTGCCACAACCACAGGTGCTTCCCTCAAGGCCACAGGGCCCCTGTGCTACAGCTTGCAGCACCCTCATAAGAGTCCTAGGACAAAGAAGTCAGGTCACCAGGACCTCAGTCCTTCTAGCCTGTCCTGTTGGCCACCACTCAGCCAGCTCTGGGAGTCTCTGGCTCTTGCCCTGCCTTCCTGAGGCTTCTGAAAGTGATGTTTCCTCTTAGTGTCAGGGACACCCAGACTTCCCAGCCTCTAAACACTCCTGTCCCCTGAAAGGGGCATGGGTCATGGGAGGAAAGGCCAACACTTCTCATTATTTTTCTTCCTGCTCCCTCCCTCCCGCTGCATCCTTTGGAAGGTAAGAGTCAGCTTCCCTCTCCAGCGTGTCTGCCCACGTGGGATGTGGTTGGGATGGTGCCAGGAGCTCTGGACCGGAGGGCTTACTCATTCACCCAGGGCGCCGGCAGGATACAGGGGTACAGTGAGCACTCGGGGAGTTCTTGGATGCTCTTTGCCTCCTAAACCAGGGGTTGTAGCAGGAGCCTTAACCTTTTCTTGGTGATGAGGCTCATCCCTGTTGACCGGGTAAGGGGCCTTCAGGTGCTGTGGACTCCATAGAACTGTTCGCCCCAAACACTAATTAGCTCCAGATACTAGGACTTTTGAGTCATTGCTGTTTGCTTTTCTGGTATTTCTGTCTCCTACACCATGTTGACTGTCACTCTTGCTTAAGGTCCTGCCTGTCTTTGTGAGCTTGCTTCTGTTACCCTCTCATCTTTGCTGGTTTCCCAAGGTCTAGAAAAATCAGATCACCGAGTGTGTTAGCATTATGCATGCACTAGGAGCCACAGGGCATCCCATGGAGAGATAAGGGGTTTTCTTAGGAGTAGAAGATCTGTTTCAGTGTACAAACTTCATACTGCCTCTTCTGGTGACTTGGCAGGCTGCCAGATGAGTGACCTACAAATGTGCTGTTACCATGGAGGCCTTTTTAGATTAAAAAGTATATTTTAAGATGACTTTGGAAAAGGGACCAGAGAGCGTATAAAGCCTTTTTGGAATTAGACTTTGTCATTGAGAGAGACCAGGAGAGTGGACCCTAGGAGATTTTTCTGTTTCTCTGCAGAATGACCACTTCCTCACTGTCTCGGCACCCTGGATGGACTACCCCAACATAATTTTATCCTGTCTTTTGGTCATAGAATGTGGACTCAGGAATTTAGAGGAAGATGGTTTTGGTTTCCTTGGATGGGACTGTGGCACCTACAGGGAATGGTGACTGAGGGGAGGCTGTCGTGCTGGAGCTGTGATGTCAAGTGCATGGGTGATGGTGACAGTAATGCCTGTCCTCATCGGGCACTGTGGGGATCAGGTAGAGATGCTGCACCCCGAGGTTTCATACTGCAGACGAGGAAGTGTAAATGGAGTGTGGGGGCCAGAAGGGGACATAGGGAGACATGCCCTGAGCCAGAAGCCTGAGGTCCTGTCCCTGGCCCTGCCCCCTTTCACTGTGAAAACCTCAGGAAATGTATAAGCTTCAGCTTTGCTCCTTTATCTGACAGCAAAAGGGTGCAGTTAAATAATACCCATGTTAAATTCGGTGCTTGAAGGATGATGATTTCTGGGATTTGCGGGAAGGGAGAAGGGAGCACAGGATCCGAGGGCAGCCACGGGCTTAGGGCATTAATAATAAAGATCTTGCCACCCAGCAAGGTAGAAAAGATGAAGGCTTTGCATGTGGCTGCCGTTTTATGTGTCTCGTGATTCTGGAAATGTGCAGGAGGTTATGCGGCCCGTGTGTGTGTGTGTGTGTGTGTGTGTGTGTGTGTGTGTGTGTGTGTTTACGAGTGCTGTGCCTATATGGGAAAATGCTGCGGGAGGGAGGTACAGGCTCTGAGCCTGTGCTGGAGGGACTAAGCTTTCCACTAGACCTTGTAGTGCGGGGCTCAGATTTGCTCACTCTGGAGGGTAGACAGCAGCTGAAAAGCAGAACTGGGCTGGCTCGCTTCCAGCTCTGGGCAGTAGCTTCTCTATTTCTGGGGTGGGCGGTGGCTAACTGGTCTCTAAGTCCCTTCTTGTGCTGTTGCCCTGAGAATCCAGGATATAACCTTTACAGCCCCTCCTGGTCCTGCCAGGAGAGGCCCTGGAGATGGACCTGCTGCTTTGCAGCCTCCTTGGGCTGTCTGGGGTGGCCAGCTGTGACCAGTCATCTCCCCAGAGAACCCTGGGCTGTGCATCCTAGTTCCAGGTTTCCCAGGCTTGCTGCAGGTCCTTGGGCCCAGTGACTCCTCTGTGCAGGCCCAGGGACACAGGGTCCAGGCAGCCCAAGGCGGGGGGCAGAACATGGCTTCTGAATGTTCCTGGACTGGAAAAGCAGAAGGGAGAGAGCCATGTTCTGGTGACTCCACTCAGGATCACAAAGCCTGTCATAGGGGGCAGTGGGAGAAAGGGCAGCCTCCTCATGTGGGTCCCCTGGGCTGTGCATGTGCTCACAGGGCCTCCTGAATAAGCTGGTCTGGGGAGGCCTGCGAGAGAGATTTTCCCATGGGCACCTGTGGATTTGTCAGTGTGTGTCCCCGATGAGTTTGTGAGTTGTAGGTGTGCCTTCTTCTAAGGAAATTGCCATCTCTTTAGTAATGCAGCCATGCACTGCTTTACATTGGGAACGGGCTCTGAGAAGCGTGTTCCTAGGTAATCTTGTCACTGTGCAAACATCAGAGTGCACTTACACAGACTAAGATGGCCATGATGTCATAGGTGGTGGGATCTTAGTGGACCACACATGCAAGCCATAGTTGACTGAAGCATTGTTATGCAACACAGGGCATAGCAAAACCTAGATTCTGTACAGTGGTTAAAAAAGATCTATAAGAAGCAGGAAGGACAGTGGCTTCCTGGGCCCCAGTCTCATCTTTAGGGACACTTTTCCCTTGGGATCACTCACAGTCGATCTTGTCTCTCCCCATGGATCTGCAGGCGAGGGGCAGCCCTGCTCCCCTCCAGCACTTAGGCTCCTGCGGGAATTCCTGCCCATTCCATGGTACAGCTGAGAGCAGCTGAGAGGTTTTTCAGTGCTATGTAAAGGCTCAGGAGACCAGGAGAGAAGCACAGAGAAGAACCTGCTATGTCTGGCTGACTGCTGTTATGAGGCCTGGCTTGGTCTCTGCGGCTGGCAGGTCCCGCCCTGCCCTGGTCTCGATCTGCCGCATGTGGTGGGCACCACCGCAGAATCTGCCATCTGGCCAGATGCTTTGGTGTCTGCATCTCAGCAGAGGCTGCTAATGGAACCTTCCCCACTGTACAGTTACATGAGGGTGACAGTGATTCGGCTGTCATGTGTTAGGTCCTGTGCCAGCATGTCACCATGTCCCTATGTTAGGAAGTGTCATCTTCACCCTTATATACTTTTTACAGCCCTTTGTGGTAGGTACTTTCATTGTTTCTCTGTGTTCAGATAAGAAAACGGACTGGAGATTTTAAGGACCCTGCCTAAGGTCACCTGACTAATAAAATATGGCAAAACTGGATGAAGCACTGGCCTCAAAGGCTGTTTGACATCTCGTGATTGTCTCTCTAGATCAGCTCCATGAACCCCATACCTCAACCAGAGATGGTGCTTAATAAATAAAATGCTGGTTCCATAGCCCTTCCTGAAGCCCAAGGAAATGGAGTCCGTGGAAATGGGGGCCAGGAATCTAGGTTTTCCCTGGATCCCTGGGAAGTGTTCTCCTCGGGGAGGGTTGAGACCATTGTAGGCAGTACTGGCTGTCTAGCGCTGAAGCCCATACCCTGGAACCAGTCTGTGCAGTGGCCCGGAGGCAACTTCTGGGCCAGAGAGCCCAGCAGGTTCATTCACTTCCACCATCTGCTTGTGATTAGCTTCTCTGCAGCATCTGCATGTCTCTGCATCCTCTAGGTGTCTGCTGGTGGTAGATGGAGTATGCTTGGTTGGAGGGTAGTGGGGGTTCACCTGCCTTACCCACATGTGAGCATCCCCAAACTTGCTTTATCATCTAGCTGGCATTTTTACTATTAAAAGAGCCCCTTGTTTGTTTATTCTTGGGGAAATAATCAAACTGTTTTCCAAGAGTCCAGACAATCTTTGGAAATAAGAGTCATTGCAGGAGGCTACTGCGACATGAAGAGAACAGATGGGTTGGCCCAAGACTCAGACTGAGAAAGGCCCAGCATGGAGGCCTCTGTCTGCGGCCAGACAGACAGTAGCAGTGCCCACCCCACTGCTGCCCTGGCTGACCACTATCAGAGCCAGTTGGCTGCCACACGCAGCATCCTGCATTGCTTTCTGTCAGGCTGAGTATGCCTAGTCCCAGAGAGGGAGCATGGGAATCTGGAAACCTGGGTGCCTGTGGTTCTTTTGCACCTGCCTCTTGCAGGTGACTATGCTGAGATGAGGCAGTGCCCAAGTATGAACATGAGTCCCATAGCACAAGGAGGAGGGTGAACTTGCTTCCATAGCGCATTGTTGTAGGGTCCTAGCCTGGGGACCTGGTACTGTGGGGCCTCATCCTCTCCCCCAGGAAGTCCCTCAGGGTCTGTCCAGTGAGGAGAAGGGAGTCCCTTTCCAATTCCATGGAACCCCAGCTGGGCAACACAGAATGGGCTCCTGGAGTGTTGAAGCCCTGTTTCTGGAGGAGTGACTACCCAGGCTGGACATGCAGGGTTCAATCTGCATCTGATCAAGCTGAGGTAGGGGAGTGAGATGAAATGAATGCTTGCTGGGATTTGAAAGGGATGGATAAGGGTGGGTGTCATTTGAACAATGTCTCCCTAAATTCATGTGCATTTGGAACTTCAGAATGTGTCCTTATTTGGAAATAGCGTTTTTACAGATGGAATCAGTTGAGGTGAGATTATATTGCATTAGGATGGACCCTGAATCTAATAACTGGTGTCCTTACAAGGAGCAGAGAAGACACATAGAAAATGGCAAAACTGTGACAATGGACACAGACATTGGAGTGAGGCTGCCACAAGCCAAGGGATGCTGGCACCACTGGAAACAGGCAGAGGAAAGAAGGATCTGCCGTGGGGGCCTTCAAAGGGAGCCTTTTCCTGCTGACATGATCTCTGTCTTGGAGAGAAGTTCCTGTCACTTGTAAGCCAGGCTGTTAGGGTCTCCTCAAGAAACCAGTGCACTGAGGCAGGATCTCCTGCACTTCTCCAAGCAAGTCTTATTATCATTGTGCCATCCAAGGCCAATGGGGGCTGAAAACCTTTTTAACAGTATGGCTCTGGGAGGTGCATGGGATGTGCTCAGATGAGCAGGAACTGTTGAAGGCAACTGGGAAGGCTCAGGAGAGCTTTCAGAGGACAGGGTGCTGGCAGAGATGGGGTGGGGGACACAAGGGTGTCCTAGGGAGAGGAGCTGGCTGCAGAAACACCAGCTATGAGGACAGAGTCCAAGAGCAGAGAGGCTGGAAGGGTGGACCCAGAGTAGACTCTCAAGGGTAGAGCTTAGCACTCAAGGTCAGGCAGTCCTGGCTCTGTCCTTGTGACTTGCACCCCATCTTGGTGTCTTGCTCTTGGATTCTGCTGCTCAGCCTTCCCCTCCACCCTGAGGGGGATGCTGTACCCACATTGGAACAGCCTTAACCTTACTCTATAGACACACCTGGGTTCATTCCAGCCTAGCACAAGTCACTGCTGCCTCAGGCTTCTCTTTCTTCTCTGTAACGCGGAGAACATTGAGCTACCTGTCTGCCTCAGTGTGCTTGTGAGGACTAAATGCACTAATGCTTTTAGAAGTGCCTAGCAGACACATAGTAAACACTCAAAATTGTTACCTATGATTATTTGTTATTAGTTCGGTAGGTCTTTTAGTAAATGCAAAGGCAGGAGGACTAAAAGGAAATAATTATAGAAAACATGAACAGCATAAAAATATTGGTTTGCAAAGTATAGGTTTGAGCCTGAGTGTCTGGGCTGGCTTAGCTTGCTAGTGGTATTCCCTGCCCCACACTGGGCACTGGGCTTCTGCATAGGGCTTCTGCCCTGGCCCCCTTGCCCACGCCTTCAGTTTCCTGTCACTGACCACAGCAGCTCATTTCCTTGTAGTGAGAGCTGGTCAGCAGGTCTTACTCCTTGACCAGCCTGTTTTGGGAGGAGATCCCAAACTTGTATTAGTCTTTGACTCTTTTCACACTTTAGGCTGGTTGTGCTTTGAAGGTGGACACTTGGGTGGCGTGTTGTCCCTGCATCTATCGGCAGCCTTCTCTGTTCCTTTTCAAAGTAGGATCATGCAGGCAGGATGGAGGGATGGGTTTTGAGGTCTGTCATACGAGGGTGCACAGGATCAAGTCCCAGCCTAGAAAGACCACAGTTTGTGATTGTGATTGTGTCAGGGTCTTGTGTCCATTGTGGTCCTCGTTGCTTCCATAGGGCATTGTTGTAGGGTCCTAGCCTGAGGCCTGATCCTCTCTTCAAAGTCTTGTCAAGCCATCAGATGTATCCCCCACGAGCTCTCAGCAGGAGGGGTTCTCTTCCTGAAGCAGTGATGTGTCTGCCTATATTTGAATCTGGGAGTGTGGTCACAGAGGTAAGGTAACCTACAGGGACTGCCTTTTCATCCCTCCAACTCTTGAATGCTCCTGGGATCTGATTTTTCTTACTTTTTTGTATGTTTCTTCTGTGCACATGGATTTAATCTTGGGGTCCTGGTCCTTCATTAAAACATGAGACTTTACACCTTGCAGATCCTTTGCTTATAGATCACCATCTACTGGACCCCAAATTTCCTTTCCAGTTTGCTTCCTGGTTTAAGAGAACTCTATTTAAGGCCGTAAGACGGTATATCTATGAGCATTTCTTGCAGACCTACTGTTGCTCAGGAGTGTATGAACTAGATATTGGCTGTACAACTGGTCTACCTTCTTCAGTGCCACAGATTGACATATATATGAGAACTCATTGCATTCTATGCCAGAGCAAGGGAAGATAGAGTCTACTCTTGATTCCCAATATCCTCACCTCCAGCAGCATCTAGATGAAATTCAGGTTGCCGGGGAGGAGATCTGGCATTCTTCCAGAAAGCCAGATGGTAGCCAGAAAGAGCACCAAGAAAAACTAGGCCCCCAGAGAAGACCATCACTGACAGGTACTTCTGTGCAAGAGGCAGAAGGACTGTTCTTGGGACTGAAGTCAGAGGTCATCAGTTGACCTGATTTGCTTTTTTCCCTGTGCACTTGCTCTGTGTGATTCTGAGGGTGCAGTCCACCCGTGTGTGCCTGGGCCTGGGCTGTAGTTTCTGGCTTTCCATCCACTCTGTCTTACCAGCCTCCTTTTTTTTTTTTTTTTTTTTGGTGCCATTTGGCTCCCTTCACTAGGCCTTTGTCGAGTCAGCCCTGCCTTCTGCCACCTGCAGGGGGCTGCACCCTGGCTGACATTGTAAGATAGTACTCTTGTCTTGTACAGATGACTCTTACAGAAGAGGGATTAAGGACCCAGAGTTGTTTTACACAAGTGTTCGATGTGCTATGATGTTAACGCCACCCTCCGCCCCAGTCTGTCGGGCTGAGGACTGCGTGAGCAGGTGTGGAGGACTTCTAACACTACAGCGTTTCCCTGGGGAACATAAAGCTTTCCCGGTGGCCTGGGGAACCTTGCCCTTGCCATCTCCTTCAGTTCTTGCCACCTCTTTCCACCTTGTCCTGCGCGAGACTGGAGCCCACTACCCTGGAAAGGCGTCTGTTCATGTGTTCCGACCCTCTGTGGAACCTCCCATTCTGCCTCCAGATCCCACTGCTGGCTCTGTCTCCTCTCTGCAGTGCCACTGGCCTTGCCATCCTGCTTCTCCTCCTGGATCTGCACTCACCTGTCTTCACTTCTGATAAGGTTTTCTATATCCTGTGTCCTCCACCCCTTGAGCCTGAGTTTTGGCAGTCTTGCAGGGCATGTGTGAGGAGACCAGGTAGATGTGAAGAACTTTGCTCAGTGTCCCAGTATGCTGGTGTGAAAATAAATGCTCTCCAGTACTTAATGAGTCAGCGAAGAGGCTCCTTGTTCTCTTTTGCTTGGTGCCATGTTGCTATATAGCTGTTGCATTTTTTTTTCTGTCCTATGAAAATTAACTACCTTCTGTACCTTCTCCTCTGCTGAAGCCAACACTCCAGTTGAAATTCTCAGACTCTCCAGGGTCACAGTGCTCAGTTTCTTCATAGTAAAACTTTCTAAGAGTGAGTGACTAATTCAGTGGGACTCAGTGACCAGCTGCTCCCTGGCCTCTGCTGCTTCCTCTCTGCATGGGGGAGCTGTGGTGAGAGCTGGCTCAGTGCTGGACTAACTTCATGCACTCAGTGCTGTCGGTGCCCTGTGCCCTGGACCCTGGGGTCCAGCCCTGTGATGTCAGAGGGAGACCCAGCATTGTCACTTGCTGTGGAGTTGGGGAGTAGGACCAGAGAAGAAAGGACTTCTGACTGGGGCCTGAGGACTTCCAACCGAGAGGTGTATGGCCTGGTCCAGATGGCATGGTGTGCATGTGGGGTGGTAAGTGAGAGTGCTTACTGCATGCAGGCGAGACGTAAGACTCATGCTCTGTCCTCCCTGCACACCGTATTCCATGTGCCTGACCTTACGCTGACAGGTTGGAACCCCTCAGTTTATAGATTTTATTTTTTAAAGCCCTTTTTGTAAAACACTAACCTCAGCGAAGGGAAAGAAGGAAGAAAAAGATAAAAGCTGAGTTCAGCAGCTGCAGTTTGCTGTATTTTTCATCTTGCATCAGCAAGTTGGGACCACAAATAATCTGGTCTTGTGTGCTCCAGCAATGCTACTGCTTAAGTCTTTACCCTCCTTGTGGGCGGCATAGTCCTGGGGCTGATGTGCTCCTCTTTCTGGGGTCCTGGCTCAAGGGCTCGGGGTTGGGTGGGCAGAATGAGGGCTCTACTTGGGAGGGAGAACGGACTGGCCAGCAAGTGGGTAGGCAATTAAATTCCTGAATGGTTTCGGAACCAGCTAAACATTTCCTTTTAGCTAGTTTCTCCAGCCTCATATCCTTTTGTTAGTTCGGGAAAAATGTCATTTATAATGGATGTTGCCTTGATAAATTGCTCTGAGAAGCACAGCATTCTCATTAGTCTATATAATGAGAAAGACTCCTTGTGGTGACATAGCTGCCCAGATATTTGCCTGATAGGAAAAATATTTGTCCATGTGTCTTGTTCTAGAAGACCTGGAATAGAAGGCACTGGGGCAGGGTGCAAAGGCCCAAGGGCTCCTGTGCTTTCTTAGAACAGAGGCCAACTAGCCACTCCTGCTCCTTCCTGTTTCCCTTTGGGTCTGGACCGCACTGTGCAGGCTGCTCTGTGTTCTCCCCAGCTATCGCCTTATGCTCCCACTCCTGTACTGGGTGCTTGTTTGTCTAGCCAGGATTAGGGTGCAGTGGAACTGTCAGGTTCTCTTTTTATTTTTGTTGAGAAGAAAAACTAAATATGTATCCAGTACATTCTAATTTCAGAAATATTTTAGCTTATGTGTTTGCATTTAGTCCCCCAAACACTTTCTCTGTGGGTCACAGCCACCTAGGCACTGAGAGGCACAGTGATATTTCCAGCAGCAGATGTTTCGACCCTGTACCCTGCCCCATCGCTGGCTACCTTTGCCCTTCTGCGTGCTGCAGAATGGACACTTTCTCCAGCCTTCCTCCACAGGGACACATTGCCTTCTCTTTTGTAGGTTCCCAAGGCACTGCTTCATGTTAAGAGTGGTGCTTAAGGATGTGTGTTAATTCTTGCAGGCCACTTGGGCCTCTTTCAGCAAATGGCTATTGCCAGAGATGGTAGAGAGACTTTTCTGAGGCTGAACAGCCACCAAATAGGATCAGAGGAAGGGAGAAAGACATGCACTGGAGGGCACTTTTCGGGGTTTGGCTACTTTGGTTCCCAGATAAATTTAACACTGATACTGTTTTCTGTGCTGTTAGCCTGAGATCTGCCTGTGATTTAAGTTTTCAAGGGGAGCTGTTAGGAGAGTTCTGAGACTCTCTGTTGTTTAGAGGAAAGTTTTTCTTGCTTCCAGATGCAGTCCTCATTTATCTATCCATTCATTCATCTTTCCATCCATTCATTCATCTTTCTGTTGGTGGATAGTATGCCACCCCCTATACTATCAACCACTCATCCTTTCAGCCACCCACTTACCTCCTCCCCCATCTGCTCATCCATCCATCCATCCACTCACCTGCCCACTCATCCATCCCTTCTTCCCTCTGTCCCTCCACTCAGTGACTGTTGTGTGTCTGGGACTTTTTTTGGGCACTGAAGATTCAAGCATGGATAAGATGATTTCTGTCCTGAATGGACTTGTAGTGGGAGAAACAGAAGCAAAATACAAATGATGATGTGATGATACAAGCAGTGGTTGGAGTTTGTGAAACACGTTTAGAGTGGGACAGGGTGTTCGGGAGGTTTTCTGGGAGGTCTGTTACCTGACCTGGATTTGGAAGGTTCGGCACTGGGAGAGGCTTTAAGCAGGACCTGGTGGGGGGGAAGGCGTGCTCAGCAGCAGAAGCAGTGAAGGGGCAGGAGCCGTCATGTTTGTGGATATGTGTGGTCAGTGTTGCCACAAGGGTTTGGGCAAGGAGAGCTAAGAAAGAATTGAGATGAGGTGATAGAGATTGTCAGGGTCCCAGTTACCAGTGGGGGTCAGAATGGCAAGTGATGACCTATGGAAACTGAGAAAATTCTGGAGAAGTAGCTTAGACACTCAAAGCCAGCACTAGCATGCCAAGTACAGTCTTAGGCCCTCTATGGGAATCTCCATTGCTCTTCCCAGAACCTGTTAGCTCCTTTATGTGGATGAAGGTTCTCAGTTAAAAGAGTGCATTGCCCAAGGTTGTACCCTTTGTGACTGGCAGGACTGGAGTTTGAATCCAGGTGCCTGGGACTTTGCTCCTAACCACCTTGACGTTTTGCCTCTCTAGGAGCTCTGCAATTTAGGTGAAGCATTGAGCTCTGGACTTTTCTCTACATGTTATGTTTCAGGGCCGGTCATTTGATATAAAAAGCTGTCTGGATTGCCATGGAATAAAAGAGTTCGGATGGGTCACAAAGCCTGAGAAACACATCTTGTGGAGGTTGGAGGGAACAGGTCAGGAAGAGCAAGGCCGGGGGGGCATCTGGTCTTTGAGTATGATGTCTGCAGAATCACACGTAGGAAGAATAAGGCCGGAACTGCTGTACTAGGTGCAGAGGAGCTAAGGTGGTGAGACTTCATGTGTCAGAGTCTCATGACCGATCTTAGGAAGGCCATTTGAACTGGCAGGATCACCTGCTGCCCCCTACTGAAGGGCGGTGGATGGGGAGCAGTAGGCTCTGTGGCAGGAGTGGGGGAGAAAGTGGGGAGGGAGAGGAAGACTAACCTCATACCACCAGCAAGAACCATATCAGCATTCAGAGAATGTCGAAAGAATCTTTCAGCTGGCTGGCTACCTAGCTCAAGGCTAACCACACTCAACACAATAATAAGTCAATCCTCACTGAATAATTAAATAGAGAGCCTTCATAAGTATCGACTTAATGTGACAGCAAGTCTATAGTGACTTGGGGTTTGCTTATGTAAACACAATCTCTTGTTCAGCTTACTTAGCAGTTCAATGAAATAGAACAGTCCTTCAATTAAAATCAAATGATGCATACATTTAATTCTTTTCTCCTCTTACTCGGTAGTAATTGTTTTGGAACATAGGTGAAGGAATGAGGGAAAATGGAGAAAAGGGGGTTTGTTTTCAGAGGATCAGGGGATGTGTCTCAAGATGGTCTCGTGCAGAAGGAAATGGTTGTGGCTCCCACCTCTGGCCCTGGATCTCTGGGGAGATCTAGGGGGCTTAGCTTGGCCTCTGCTCCTTCTAGGCCCTCTTGACCCTCTCCCAGAGCATGTGTGGGCCCACCACTGATTGGGCATGTTGGTCTCTTGGTGGTGGCCTGGGTCTGATTGACTGCTCTGGTAATCTGGGGTCCAGTGGCTCCAAACACAGCCCTTTTCCAGGTTGTTCGATCTCCCCTGGATGCCTTCATGGCTTGCCTGGAGGGGAGAGGGGGTACTCAGTGAGTTCCAGACTGGAACTGTTATCGGATGAGATGGCACTTTGTGATCTCGGGTGGCCCCAGAAGCAAAATAAGCCTCTTTCATTCTGTGGTTTCAGGATGCTGGGAGAGGGGCAGGGAATAGAGGGGATATGTGGGTGGCTAGGGACAGGATGGTGGAAGGGAAAATCTGATTTTGGAGCTTGGGTTTGAATTTAAGTCTTCTAGCCTTTCTCTTGCAATGTTGAGTTAGTTAACCCTCCTAAGCCTCCATTTCTTTATCTGTAAAATGGGGGGCAGTAATCGCTATGTGGGAGAATGGTTGTCAGTGTCTCATGGGGTGATATTAGTATGAACACGTGCTACAGCACTCTTTCAACATGGGCAGTGCTTATTAATAGTCTCTGAGCTTTGGCAGAGACTCAGTACGCTGGGCGCTGCCCAGCACTCACATACGTTTCTTCATCAGAGATCTCATTCAGTCCTCTGGGCTCCACCAGGTAAGTACCATCTTCTGTGGAGGGGTTTTGGGATGTGGCTCAGGGATTCTCGAACTCAGGGCCACCGAGGAAGGGGATCAAGCATTCCTACTTGGAACCCTGAGGTCTGTGGCATGCCCAGAGGAGCTTGGCAGCCCTTTGCCGGGGTTGGCCCCAGACCTCTGTCGACCCTAAATGCTCACAGGAATTGGGGCCACCCAGGGGTGAGGAGCCAGGTCTCTCTTGAAATGGGGGCTTTTCTGTCTCAGCTTCTTTGTCTTGGGATAGAAGGTGAGTTGGATTTACTGATGCATCCAGAACCAGTAACATTTTCTCTAACTGAAGGCTTAGAAAAATCATTGTTTATAATAACCCAGGCTTCTTGAAGCCTCATTCAATGAAACTTCAAGAAATAATTGCAACCTTCAAGCAACTTTATTAAAAGAGAATGTAATGAACAATGTCTTTCGTTAGCATCTTTTGAAATTTCCTTTGGAGACTCCTAGGTTCACAGCTTAACATTTTCCCCATTTGTAACCAGGGGGCGTATATTGTACTGGCTCTTGCTTTGTAATCCCTGAACATCATCTCTTGTTTAAATTTTTGTGTACTGACACAGCTCACATCCTTGTCATCTTCTGTAGTGAGGTGGCTTTCCATGGTGTTGACATCTGCTTGAGCTGTTCTTCTGTAGGTAGACTGGGAAAAGAAAGAGTGCTGGGTGTGCCAGGGCTGTCTTCCTGCAGGCATTGGACCATCGTCTGTTGATCAGATGTGTTCTCAGAGCTGCTCTTATTGAAGCCCTCCTCCCATCCTGGTGCTTTTGCATGGCTTACACAGACTGTGGGTTTGATTTTTGGCCTGTTGACCTTTTCACAGTGTGGTTTTTTTTCTGGTTACTTAGAACTCAGGCGGAGAAGGTCATGTAATATTAGCAAATAAAGCTGAGTTGTAGTCAATATATTTTTTTTTCTTTAAATGACAGAAACAACTGGGTTAGGAAAAATAAAAAAGGAATTGATTAGCTTACATAATAAAATATACAAAGGGCAGGGGTGTATCACAGTGATTCAAGCACAAATAAGACTCTTGCAGCTTGTCACCGGTTTCGTTTCTCCCTGCAGGTTACTTCTGTGCGTGTTCTGACTGTGATCGTGAAGCCAGAACTATCGCCCCTGTGTATCTGTGATCGCACCTGGGTGTCTCATAACCTGAAAACAGAAATGTTCTTCCTTGCCTGCTCCATTAGGAGAACCTCACATAAGGACTCCAGCTTGTGTTACTTTCTCATCCCTAGAATACAGTGGTGAGAAGAAAGGGGTCTTGGATTGGCCCAGCCTGGTCAGTGTTTACCTGGGCCCAGTAGGCTATGTGTGGCCTTGATTAGAACTACCTATCTTGAGGAGGAAGTCCCCTTGCTTTGGATCTCCCCCAGGAGAGCTGCTGTTTTAGGCAGAAAGAGTGAGTCTGCACTGTGTAGCTAGAGAGGAAACAGGAGGGAAGCAAGCGAGGTTACTCCTTCGATTCATGAACCCAGGGGCGATAACCTGCAGGACCTGGCTGGGAGGAGGGATGATCATATCGTCCCTCAGGAGGCCTGGGGGTGTCAGAAAGTAGCCACGGGTGGTGGTGGTGCTGGTGCTGGTGAAAAGTATGTTCTATTTGCTCAGTGGCAAGAAACTTAACCACTTAACTGTGCCTTGCACCACTGGAGGGGGCCTCAGATTGCCATTCCAGGGGGATTTAGGTCTATTAAAGCCATTTTGTCTGTTCCCATAAGTTGTCCATGCAGCCTATCATGAGTTCTTTACACTTTTGGGAGTCCTCATTCCCCTTCGTGAACTATTAGAACACCCTCTTTTTTGGTATCAGGCAGTGTTAGTGATCACAGTTTCCTTTGGCAGGTGTCTGGCCAGGGTGTGTTGGCTGTCAGTCATGTGACCATGTATAAAGACTGTCTGAGTTACTGTGTCCTCATGGTGAAATATGTTTACTTTATAGGATTGTGCAGAAAATTAAGTAACAGGTTTGAGCAGATGCATAGTAGGTCCTCAA
Source organism: Dinomys branickii (assembly GCA_004027595.1). Lineage (NCBI taxonomy): Eukaryota > Metazoa > Chordata > Mammalia > Rodentia > Dinomyidae > Dinomys > Dinomys branickii. The sequence continues at coordinate 7,711 of PVLD010018256.1, read as the reverse complement.
AAAATGTTGTCCCCCCACTTTTTTCCTCCTTCTGACTTCTACCAGTAGACACCCATGGATTTTTATAGTAGCCACATAGCTGGTACAGCCTGGTAAGTAGGAACTTTGGGAAGCTGACAAGATCCTCAGAACAAAAAAATCCCATGTATTGGTCAGCATCTTCTGGGAGTCATTCACCTTGATACTATTCTAAGCCAGTCAAATTTGGGAAATAGGTCTGGGACGCTGTTTACAGCCTGGGCCAAGGCAGGATTTCACTGATCACAGCTGCACAGGTAACTGTGCTCTTTCTGCGGGCTAAGACCAAAGTTTAGTACTGAGAAGAGTATATCCAAGTGCAACTGTGTGGCTCTGTGGAGACAGGTGTGTGTGTGTGACACACACACACAAATGTGTGCAGGATTTAGATGTAGCCACCAGTCCTTTGGCTTGAAGCATTCCTTTCTTCCGTAGCTGGGGTGTTTAAATCTGAGAGCAGAGAGTAGGCACAGAAAGGTGCCCACAAGCCCAGCACTGAAACCGGTGCAGGTCACTACTCTCCTGACCTGTAGCCTGTCTCTGCATCATCTGTAGGGTTTGCTAAACTGGATCGCTGCCCCTGCTCCTGCCCCTGCCCCTACCCCTGCCCTGCCCCTGGAATTTCAGGTCTTTCACACTGGGCTAGAGCCTTGAGAATTCACATTTCAGGCAGTCCCCACTTCTTACTGATGCTGTTCATCCTTGGACTGCACTTTGAGAACTGACTTGAAGTTGCTCCCCAAATCTGGTTGATTTCTGCTTGTGCAGGTTGATCTTTGTGTACCCAGCCCTGCCCCTTTTCCTTTGGTGGGGGACACGTGTGCTCATCAAACAGGGTTGGCAGAGCTTAAAAGAAAATCACAATAAGGATGTCCAGTGAAGTTTGATCCAGAAAACTGTTTAGTTTAAGTATGGCGTAGATGAACTTCTATTAAAATTCATCATTTATTTAGAATTCAAACTAGCTGGATGGTCTGCATTTAATATGGTAACCTTTTCATTACATTGGGGGTCAGGTGTTTTTCTGTCGCCTGCTGCTGCTTTCCTGTGATTGAATGGGCTGCAGCTGCTGGGGAAACAGGCCCAGTGACGGCTTGTGCTCTTTCGACTGATTCACCTGCTGCCCCGGGCCCCCCTGGCAGCCTTGTCTCCATCTCAGTGGGGCGGTGCTCGGCTTGGCTGACTTTGGTTCTCTTGCCGGCTTCCTGCTTTTACTCTCTTGTTATTTGTTTGCTGGTCTCCCCCTCTTATGTTTCTGTTACACCGTTTCTGTTCTGGGGCTGTTAAGGGCAGAAATCGGCAAAGGGATGGGACTGATCCAGGAAAGGTCTGTTCTTAGCAACAGAAACCAAGTTCAAGGGACCAGTGACCTCCTGATGTATGGGGGAAGAGTGACATCTGGCCGGGAGATGGTGCAGGCATACCAGCTGGCGGGCCATGTATTATGAAAGGGTAACATTTGCCTTAGAGAATGGCACCTACCAGGAATGGGCTGCAGCGTTCACGTAGCTGGTTCCCATCATGGTAGGAGTTGAAGTGTGTCAAGGCCTTAAAGGAAATTGACACCACTTGGTCTCTGATGCTGGCAGAGGGAGCCTGCTACTGTGGACTTAACCGTGCTTTGAGAAGCAGAGAGAAGCTTGAGCAATCAGAGGCCTCCTGGAGACTTGGCCGTGGCAACCTCCTAAATGGTTCCGTTTGTCGCTCTCACTTGCCAAGGCTGTGTCGGTGCTGAGAATGGAGAAATGGACAAACAGAAGGCTAGCTGCTTGCCTTTCTTTCGCCTTCCCCGCACTGTGTGCTGGTCTAAGCCCATGGCTCCCTGCCTTTACTCAGAATAGTCTCCTCTCTGAGACTTGGCTCTACCCACAGGCCTGCTGGGAAGGAAGTAGGCCACAGCACAGAGTCGTGAGATGGTGTTGTCTCCCGTGCGCCACCTGCAGCCTGGAGAAGGCGCTGTGTGCGCTTTGCCTGGTTTCCAGGGCCTTTGCTTCTCTTCCTGTGTCTTCAGTAGGCACGGAGAGGGCTGGGGACTCAGGAGGCCAGAGTAAGCCTGGGGCCAGCCGGCTGTGTCTGGAGCCTGGCAGGGACTCAAGAGGAAGCCGTCTTTCCCTGATGTGCTCATACTGATCTGGGTGGGACCTAGAGTCGCCTCAGCACAGGGAGAATAGGTATTGTTTCCCTTCTCTGGGAGACAACAGGAAAAGCTGCCTTCTGCTTGCACTTGGCAGTAGCAGGCACAGTGCAGGGATAAGACGCGTGTGTCAGGGAGGAAAACGAAGATGACGCCTGTGTACCTGGGCTCCACTCTCTGCGAGCTCTCCCACCCATGCTGTCGGATCTTTATCACAGCGGTCTTGTGTGGAGACAGGCAGATGCGGCCCTCGCTGTTTATGAATTGGTATAGTAGTCAGCTTTCCCGTCACTGGGACCCAGTACTTGATACATACACAAGTTAAAGGGGATTCAGTCCATGGTCAGCTGACGGTAGGGCAGTTGGTGCTCTGTTTCTGCTGCTAAGAACAAACCTTTCCTGGTGAAGCAGAGCTGCTTAGTTCACAGTGGCTGGGAAACAGAGGCAGGGAACAGTGCCAGAGAGAAGGGGTGACAGGCCAGAGAGAGTTCCCAGGGGACCCAGACACACCCAGAAGTGTGCCTTAATCTTTAATCCCTTGAGTGGTTTACAAGCCAATCAGATTGACAGTCTGCTTTAACTATGACAGCTGAGGACCCTGAGTACTAGAGACGCAGCAGGCCAGCCCAGAGTCACACAGCTGCAGCCAGGGACTGAGCATGACCATGTGACAGCAGCTGGATCAGCCCCCTCCACTCATTGAGGAGCCTCTCTGTCTCTTTGGGTCTGGGCTCTGTCCCCTGGCTGTTTCCTGTGCTCCTGCCTCTCCTCCTGATTCCTGGCCTCTCCAGGGCCCATCAGGGAAATATTCTGCATCCCCTAAAGGGCTGTTGACACCTTCCTCCTGCGCATGACCTCTCCCTTCTCCAGCCTGTGAAGCTGGAGATCCTATGAATGGTGAGCCAGCCAAGATCCTGTGGTCTGGTTCTTGATTGCAGAGTGAGAGGGGTGCAAGGTCTTGTGTGCCACTGGGGGTTGGAGCTATTTAGCGGGCTCCCAACACATGAAGGTTGAGCTGGGGCTCTCAGGTCTGCTGTGGCAGGCAGTGTTGTCTCGCAGGTGTGAGCTAGCAGCCTTGCCTGTGGCTTGGATGTCACTGCTGGGCCTTCCCTTTTGACATTGTGTCAACAGCCATGCCATTCCCATTTTCAGTCTTGTCAGTCACATGGCAGGAGCAAGGATGACTGAATAGGGACCATCTCATCCCTGTCTGCAGGGGCTGCACCCCACAGGAGCTGCGGCCAGGTCTTGCCTCACTCACCTGCAGCCCTGCTCAGTGACGGTGCCTGATACCACCCTCTTGGCTCCTTCTGGAGGGAGATTTGGCCATTGGCCAAAGCAGTGCTGTCTTCAAAAGTGTTGCATTATTTCCTGCAGCTTCTGTAACAAAATACCAGAAGCTGGGCAGCTTGAAACAGAAATCTTCTCTCACAGCTCTGGAGGCCAAAACTCTAAAATCAAGGCAGGGCCATGCTGTCTCCGAAACTCCAACAGAGAATCCGTTTCATGACTCTTTCTTAGCTTCTGTGAGGTTGGCAGTCCTCGGTGTTATCTGACTTGCAGATGTATCTGTCTGGTCTTTGCAACTATTGACACAAAGCCTTTGCTCTGAATCTGTGTCCCTTCTGTTATGAGGATACGGGTCATTGGACATGGGTCCCACCTATATCTACTGACACAGAGACCTTATTTCTAACAAGGCCACATTCACAGCTACCAGGGTTTCAGAGGACCTCAGTATGCTTGTGGAAGGGGCTCAGTTCCGCTCACAACAGACTGTTTTATCTCCAAATCCCATCACTCTCTGCATCCTTTCAGCTACCCAATAGGTCTCTAAAGGGCCAAGACACAGGCAGAGACTACCCGTCCTTCTACCCCACCTGCTCCCAGTTGCCCCCTTGCAGATTGGGGCAGATGCCTGCTTTGATGGTTAAGGGCAAGCCTTGCCCTGCAGAGGGCAGGAATGTGGCTGGAGTTGCTTTTTCTCCTTTGGGGCTGGGCAGTGAAGAGACAGAGGGTGCAGGAATGGGCAGTGGGGAAGGCAGAGATGACCACACATTTCCTGCTCCTTTCCTGTGGAAGGTGACATTGCCTTTAGAGGCGCAGAATGAGGGCTCTGAAAAGACCCTCAAGGACCTAGGACCCCTCATTTGCACATGGGAGCTGTGGGGCGTGTCAGGAAGAGCATCTGCCTGCTGCTGGAGTTCCGAGTTTGAGTCTTGGCTCCGCTGCTTTCAAGCTTTGTGATCTTCACCTAGTTTAGCTTCTCTGGGGCTCAGCTTTCTCAGTCTGTCAAATGGGATAATAATAATCGCTTGTCAGACACACAGATTTTTTTCACAGATATTTGTGAAGAGTAAATGATAAAGATGGATTTGAAGGTACCATCTTAAAGATCACAGTGGTGAAATCACATAAACTTTATTTACTGTTTTCACCATTTAAAAATGTATGATGTGACGGCACCATCCTCTTTGGGAATTTTTCACCAACCCAGAGCAGGAAGGTGCCCTGGAAATGATAAATTAAGAGTCCTTTTCATTCATTTGATAAAGACATTGAGTGCCTGAGAAGCAAGGGACTTGCCCACGGTCTCCAGTGAGAGGGCAGAGCTGAGCTGAGAACACCCGTCCCTGGATTCTGTGACCTTCCGCCAGCTTCAGGGGGCTGAGGCATATGCACAAGGCCTGGGGTCAAGTGCTGTAGAGGGTTCCTCCCTCCCAGCACTGTGGGGCCTCCAGGCAAGAAGAATTTCTCTGGAAGCGGACAGATTCCTCCTGCTGCCCTTGGGCCTGCATGTTGGCGGGTTCTTTCTGCGGGCACCGACACTGTCCTTGGGAAGCCTGCGCTCTCTCCTTGCTCAGGCGAGCTCAGTGTCTCTCCACCTCTTGTCCCCTGTCTCTCTACATGTGCCTTTCTCAAATGGGACACAGTTCCAGCAGAGAACCAGGGGAGCTGAATTCAGGGTGAACTTGAGGATTGCTTTGTGAGGTCCCTTCTGTGTCAAGAGCCTGGGGAGAGCCCAGGTGACCTGGGTCCTCCCTGTGAGTCCTGGCTGACACTGGTTTCCGAAGGCCCGCTCTATGATCATTACTGGGACAGTGCTGTGAACAAGGCCTTGTCACCAGTTCCCAGATCTTCATGAGACTCAGAGGATGTGACAGAGGCCACCCAGCCAAGGACGCTCACCTGTGAGAGGTGATGATCGCTGTCTGACTTGTTGGGTAGGGGAGCACCCTTCTGGCCCAGGCTGACTCCCCAGCCGGAGTATGGGGGCAGGAGGAGGAAGGCAGGGGGCCATTGTGAGTGTGAGACTTGGGTGCTGGTGCTCCATGTAACGTGCTCTGTTTCGCTCTGATACTGGGAACCGGGGACAGTTGTGGGCTTGAAGCAGCTCCTGGCTGAGGAGGGAGCGCAGAGCTGTGCGTAGTGGTTAAGCTGCAGTGTCAGAGGAATGGGTGGTGGCCTGCTGCAGTGCCCAGAGAAGGACAAGACTGGTGCTGCCCAAAGGGCTTGGGGAGGTGGTGCAAAGGTGGCAGGGGGCTTTGCTGTAGTGGAAAACCTGTGAGATGTCTCTAAAGAAACTCTTCTCCTCTCAGGGGCTGGCTCCTTTGAGCTTCAGATAGCTCTTATGAGGACCCATTTTAACCGGTGCGAAGAGTGGTATGTTGAGGAACTTGGGTGAGATCACCCAGCAGTGCAGCCAGGCAGGAAGCAGGGCTCAGTTCTCCTGCCCTGACCCTGGCACTCTGTTTACCCAGCCTGAGCCCTTCTCATGGAGAGAGCCACCGAGAGCATGATGTTGCTGTCCCTTTTTGGGACCTTTTGGTCATTGGTCACTGGGCTTTTCTGTCTGCACCTTGCTCACTGCTCGAGGACCTTTAACATTTGGTCCACCATTAAATGATAAATGCTTCCCTCTTCCTGGCATCCTCAGCCCAGCCGGGGAGCAGTAGGGGAGTCGCTCTGCCTCTGGCTTGGCAGAAGAAGACGAAGGATGCCATACTGAACTCTCTTCTGTTGGGTCTTGTCCTGATGCAGGTCCCGGCTGGCGGACTTCCACACCAACTGTCGAGCCTCCTACCGCACACTCACCGGCTGCCCTGCCGACAACTACCAGGCGTGTCTGGGCTCCTACGCAGGCATGATCGGTAAGCTCTTGTGTCCTCTGCACTTGCCGAGACCTCTTGTCCTGGCGTCAAAGGGCAGGTGCCATGGTCCAGCTCAGAACGGGTGGGAGTCAGGCTGAGTTCGGCTTTCTCTGTGGCAGATTCAGACAGAGCTTTTGAGGGGACTAATGGGGAGCCAGATCTTTATGAAACGGGGGTTGGGAAAGGCCCCAGAGGCCTTTTAAGCCTTTGGAAATAAGAAAAGGAGACATCTGTTGCATGGTTCTGACATTCTAGGTTCTGTCTTACTGGGTTCTCCCTGCATCTCTTAATAGAAAGGTGTAGGCATCTCCATTTTACAGATGGGGAGGCTGAGGCTACGGGATGGAATTTCTTGGCCAAGCTCAGCCAGCTGGTAGACACTAGCACTGGGACCCAACCCAGGGTGGGCACCTTTGTCTTCCTGGCTCTAGAGCTAGACACTCTCTGCTTGTTGGTGAGGGTGAAAGCAAAGGTGAGGTCTGGGATGGGCAGGGCTGTAGGACCATCCTTGATGTCCTGGTGATGAGGAGCCTGGTGTCCTTGAATCCTTGGCTCTCTGTCCCTGTAGATCTTGAGGTCCCTGGGATAACAGTGCTCACTTAGGATGGCAGCGTGTGTGTGTGTGTGTGTGTGTGTGTGTGTGTGTGTGTGTGCCTCCGGGGCAGGGGGACTCTCCGCCCTGTTGCACCTGATGTCAGAGGGCTCAGAGGAAAGGCCCTCTTCTCTTTCTTTTCCCTCTCTCTCTCCCCACCCAGGGTTTGATATGACCCCCAACTACGTGGACTCCAACCCCACCAGCATCGTAGTGTCGCCCTGGTGCAGCTGTCGTGGCAGTGGGAACAGGGAGGAGGAGTGTGAGAAATTCCTGAGGGACTTCACTGAGAACCCATGCCTCCGTGAGTCAGGGAGCCTGTCCCCTCCCCTGGTGCCCAGGACACCTGCTTCTCACCTGCTCCCTGGGAGGGGCCCTGGACTTGCCCTCCCTGACTATTGCTCCTTCCTTTGTGGTGGCCACCATGAATGCTGTCTGCAGGGACCCTAGGTCTTGAGCTCTAGGAGATTCACAACTGAGGTCAGTGGACCTGCTTCAGTTTATCATGAGAGTCCTTGAGCCTATGTCAAGCAAAGTGCAAAAGCTTTTGTTATTTATCTTTTTGAGACAGGGTCTTGCTATATGTAGTCCAGGCTGGCCTTGAACTTCTCTGTAGCCCAGGATGGCCACAAACTCATGGTGATCCTCCTGCCTCAGCCTCCCAAGTGCTGGGATTATAGGTGTTTGCCACTACAACTGGCAGGTTTCTGTTATTCTGACAGCTTCAGTCAGGTTCCTCTGGAGACTGAGCCTTCCCATAAGGCTCTCAGTTACCTGCCACCTTTCTTTTTTTTTTTTTTTTTTTTTTATTTTAGA